>PVIA01003735.1:0-159030 GCA_004024845.1 Tonatia bakeri
AGGGAAGGGAAGGGAAGGGAAGGGAAGGGAAGGGAAGGGAGAAAACAGTCATCAGGTTACTTCTAATCCTTTTCCTTGACTGTTTCTCCTCTCTTCATCTGCACTGACTCTCCAAGTTCAGACTCCACCCTTTTCTAAGAGCCCACTCACATGGCTCCACACCTCCACTCTCCTGAGTGCACCCTCAGAAGCTACTCTGCATTGAAGGCAAGGTGGCTGTCCCCAAACCCTGCAAATGCTACTTGCTATTGCTCCCACGTGCAAACTAAACCAAACCAGAGCAAACAGAGAAAAACAGTCAATAAACAACTGCCTATCAAAATAAAATATGCATGTATTTATGTATTGGTAAGGTATTTTTTATCTCTACCCAAGGACATGCTTATTGATTTTGGAGAAGGGGGAAGGGAGGGAGACTGATAGGGAGAGAAACAGCAACTGGTTGCTTCTTGTATATGCCCCGACCTGGGACGGAACCTGCAACCCAGGTACGTGCCCTGACTGAGAATCAAACCCATGACCTTTAGGTTTATAGGACAATGCTCCAACCAACTAAGTCACACTAGCCAGGCAAAGCATGCATTTCTCTATCTCAGCCTTCCTTGGCAAAATTCATTCTGCATATTTTAAGTCCTTTTACCTAATGAAGCTAGCTTCCCATGCTGAGAATATACCACACATGTCTGCATGATGGATTTTACCTAGTAGCAGCCCCTTCACCTAAAGTAGCCTCTCCATCTGTGATACGTCTTATTCCTACACACCCTCCAAACAGTTCATTCAAGTGCTAACCCTGCTGTGCATAATTCAGTATCTTGACCCAGTGGTCTCTTATCGACCTATTTCTCTCTTTCTCTTTTTATTATTATTTGAAGAAATTTAATAATCTTAAAACACTGAAGAGTCCAGAATAAGTCACTAGTTCTACTGTATATCATTCTGTACTATCATATCCTGGAATAACTCCTAAAACAGAACAAATATTATCAGTAAATTCTTAATAATGTTTTCAGTTTGAGATGCTCAATTCTAAATTGTATTTTTAAAGAAATAAAATTTCCCTCACCCTGCCAGTGTGTAGCCCTATAGCAAATATTTTCTGTTACTGTAGTAACTTTAATAAATTTAAAACATTATTCCCAAGGTTATTAATTATCATTTCCTTTTTGTGTTAAAGAAAATACACAGATTGATTTACCCAGCAAGTGAGTGAGCATTAGTTCTGCTAAACTGAATTGGTATAATTCAATTTATCATTACAATGTAAGAAAGGGCCTCCAATTCATCTGTGGCTATCAGGGAGGAAAATGATGCACTATAAAGAAAACAAGTAAAATGTTTTATGGAGATGTTTTAGAACATTCTAACTTATCTCTGCTGCATATATTATGTTTATGTTACTCTAAAAACTGAAAATCATCATAATTTCTAAAAAAATGGTGATTGCCAAGAGTTCTGATACCTTCACTTATAATCAGCATGCAATTCTTTCCCTAAAGGGCATGGCATGGAGTCTGTGACTGGTGGAGAGGGAAACTGTGTGGTGGCAGGTCAGATTGGACCAGGGGTGGTGGAGAAACTCAGGGTGGAGGCAGAGAGGGGGCCAAGCCCATTCTCTCTTGTCTGGGTAGGTTTCATACAGCTGGTATAAACTGAGAGGATGTGACGCAGAATTTGTAGTCATCCGGATATTTCAGTACAGGTCTGTCTATCTGCAGAGATCTGGGATTCTCTATTTTATCATAATCTCCGATCCGTGAGTATAATCATAGCTTGATCAGATACCTAAATAATTGATGCCACAATTAACTTTCCTGTCAATTATCTGGTTACTTCAGACAAAAGTCTTAAGGGTATAAATAAAATATATTCTTTTTCAAAATCTGCCTTACTCTAGGATTTTTTTTCCAAGTAAAAATTTGAGAAGGAAACCAGATGTTTAATTCAATTAGTATGAGAACTGCTCAGGGAGCATAGGTATGTGGGTAGGTGGAGTGGAGGGAACCAAGAGTCACTTCCACCTCGGCCTCACCCACCACTGGGGATCCTGAAGCATCTAGGTCTCCAGGAAGTGTAGTCCCAGAACCAATAAAACAACTAAGTAGCTTTGGTTTTTCCTTAACATATAGACATGTATCAAACTACATGTAACTGTAGTGTGGCAAGCGTGCTACTACTATGAGTCAGTAACTAAGAAGACTACAGCATCAGGTAGACTTAAAAACAGTAAGTTTCTGAAGAATGCTTTATTATCATGTTAGGAATGCTCTGCTTCTATAATTACTCTACATAACCAACAAAGACAGGTATGCACGACCACACTCTCTTCAAAATCTAAATAAGAATATCTATAAGAGGGGACCCCCAAAATAGAATTTATTCATAAAAGTTTGCATATTCATTCTTACATGTTTAAACTTCAGTCACCTTCAAAGAACCCTCCATTTGATGCAATGGACCTACAGAGTCTTTTTTCTCCACTGCTCAAAACAGTTTTGGAATTTGTCAGTTTTGATGACGTTTAGTGCTTCTCCCATTTTTTGTTTCACCTCTTCCACGCTGGCAAACTGTTTCTCTTCAAAGACTTTATATCCAAGGAAACAAGAAAAACAAAGTCACTTGGGGTGAGATTGGGTCAATAGGGAGGGTGGGGCATGGGGATCATGCTGTTTTAGTCAAAACCACTGAACACTCAGCGTGGTGTGGGATGGTGTCCTCATAAATCACCCTTCATGATGCAGGCAAACACATAGGAAGAGTCTTAAAAAAATTCACTGAAGCCAAATGCAGCCTCTCACAACAATGCCAGCTAGTACACGGATAAAGATGGAATCCTAGAACACTCAGCTATTGAGGGAAGCCTGTACTACACAAGGGGTCCACCCTCCAGAAGATAATTCCAGCTATTTTTGGTCCCCTGCCACATAATGCTTTGGGTAAGAATAATATGGACACTGGCACACACCAGAGTGTCTGTATCAAATGAATCCCCCCAGCTAAGCTTGACTCCACCACAGTACGTCTCACTCTACTTTGTCTAAATCACTCACTCACTTTGAAAATGTATTTGATCATCTTACCTCCATTCGTCTCCTTGGCCAAGTTAGGGTACCTAACAACGTAGACGCAGGATGTAGGCATGGAAGGAACCTGTAATTTTCTTTAAAATAAAAGGTGTGGCTGAAGACAGCAGATTTAACACACACCCTTATCACTGCTCTTTTCTGAAACCCCATTAAAGTGACCATAATGTAATTCCCTGTTGAAGGCATCAGTCCTTAAGGACAAAGACAATAGGAGATAGGCACTGCAGACAGGTGTGGCAACTCCTTGAGCAAGTCTGGGAAGGCTGAATACTAAGCCAGCAGCTGGGAAAACTCAGCACAACCCAACTCACACTGTAAAACCCTAAAAGATGGAGGAATCAGGCATCAGCTTCTTCTGAAGGAAAAGGAGAAGAAACGTCAGGTTAAAAAGTGAGATGCTTACTTAAAACTCCATTTAAAAAGCAGTTAGACGCCCAGATGCTATCTCCTAATCCAAGATACAGGCACCTAAAGGTTTATTTTCAGAAAAGGGAAAAAGGCAGAAATTTGGATGGACCTGCAGAGTTAAGAGCAGAGCCACTGCTCTGAATACCAGGGCAATTACAGGACAGTTGACACACAGGTGCTGGCTGCTAAGGTTGTTATGCCTACTGCTGTGTCCTAGAAGGGTAGCACCCCGTGCCTAGAGACTGAAACCAGGAGGGTCTCAGCTGTGGAAAAATGAGGTTCAGCAGTCTGCTCCGTGAATGCCCCACCCCCACATCTAAGTGTCTCCTTTGCACGCGCTGGGACAAATTTGGTGGCTGTCTCACGAGGTTGCTGTTGTGGGCTTTCCACTGGGATTTTTAAAGGGCCCTACCAGGATCTATAAACACTTGCAAAAAGGAAGATGTGTTCAGAGTACCACTAACTGACCCTGAGGGACCGAAAGGCATGCCAGGGAACAGGTACAGCACTTTAAATGGAGAGAAAAGGAATACCAAAAATCCAATACTACGTGTAAGTACATTAAAACTGAAAACATAAAGTAATGAAAAAAAAAATCAAAGAAACCGGAAGACCAGAATTCCATTTCAGTTCCAGCTATATTACCTCGAACATGTCCTTAACCACTTGCTATTTTCCAGATATCTTGTTGCTTGTTTTCATCTAAGAGGCCTGAAATCAGAAAGCAGAAGCTATAGGAAAATAAATGGTGATCCTGTGAGATCCTACAAAAAGCCCTAAAAACTAAAAAATAAAGTAGAAGTAAGGAAGGGATGCAGTTCTATAGATTTTACAAATAGTGAAAGAAAAGCTAATAGATGAGGGAAAGGAACAAACACAGAGCTAAAGAAGCATAAAATTAGGCCACCAGTGAAAAAAAGATACAATAACTATGATAAGATGAAGTTCAGAGAATTTCTCTTTATTTGTAAATGTCTCATGAATACAGAAAAAAACTAAAAAACAAAACAAACAAACACAAAAAACACCAGCTACTTTCCCAAAGGAGTTATGTCTCTATTTTGCAGGGATCCAAAGTGTGAAATTAGCCACCAGATGGCAGACCGTGTAACGGATGACTCCTAACCCCCAAGTGTGCAGACTGAATAATAAAAAGGCCAGTGCTGTCTTCCTCTTCCTTTCACAGAGACAAAATCTACACAGCATGCCAGGCAACGTCGTGTTACTGAGGCATTTTAGTGGAAAAAGAGGAAGGGCATGCAAATAAATCCCTGCAAGTTTTCTACAGGTTCCATGGCAGGGGGTGGGAGGGTCATTTGGAGGGTAAAGATAAATAATAATAAATAATACACTGAAAATGCTATTGAGGAAAACCAAAGAAAAGGAAAATTACGGCACATGTCTCGGAATCTAATGATGTTGGCCCGGTGCTGGCCAGGTCCATGGCTGGTACAGAGCTGGAGGCATGATGATCCCTCGGGAAACTTGCTAAGGTACAGACACTCAGGCTCAGTCCCTGGAGAGTCTGTCATTTGAGAACTGGTAGGGCCCTTAGAATGTGTGTTTTTCAGAATCTTCTACGTGGTTCTGATACACAGATAGATTTAAGAATCCCAAGGGAAGTCAGTCAAAATGGTGCTTCCTTTGGAAAACAATACCATAGAATAGTAAAAAACAAACAAATACACAAAACATAACAAAAGCTCAATTCAGGGTGTAAACTGGCAAAGACAAAGCTCTGGGTTGATGCTATAAATCTGTCAGCTGCAGCCAAACCTGCAGACTTGGTAGAAACTGAAGTCAGCAATTAAACTGTTAAGAAAGAGGCTTTTAAATAATCTGTTTGAGACTGAATACTTTAGTTCTGGCACTTACTGAGAACAGTCCTTCCAAGGATGATAAACTGCCTTTTTCCAAATGGGGGTAGATGTGTAGGAAGGGATATATTTGAGGGACGTGAGCTTAGAAAAAGAGCAGCTACCCTCCAATTAACAGCTCACAGGAGAGGTGCTGGTTCAGATTTGCTTTTTTATTTCTAAAGAATTCAAAGAAGAGATTAGCCACCCAGTTTCACAAGTCTTCTCTGAAATCCTGAATGTCCAGGCGAAGGAATATATGGCTCAATAAAACTTCCCCTAGTGATATTTCATTTGATGCTTTTTTACAAAAGTATGTATCCCCATTCACAAAAAGAAAACCCATTTTAAACCCATGCAATATTGCATGAACAACCCTGGATTTGACCCACTGATTTATTACACCAGATGTTCCCTAACCAGCCTGCTCAGAGAAATCACTGGGGGTACTTGCTAAACTTAGAGAGTGCCGGCCCCCTCTGGAGACAGTGTCTAACTTTTATTCTGTTAATTTATCTCTTAGGTACATCTATGTAGACTTGTTTATGCCTTTTTGGAAATGATGAGTTCAGCAATGTCCAAAGTTCTCAGTTCAGCCTGTGGAATTCTGTGGCACTAACAATGGCCCCGAGACACCCAGCCCCTCACGTACAGCGCCTGAATGTCAGTCCCAAACAGGTCATTTCAGAGGAAACACCTAAAAGGGAAGAATTAAGAGTAAGCTGCTAGATGGAGCTCTTTGAACTAAAAAGCAACCAGTGACATGTTTCATATTATTTGTTCCTCTACTAATAGTTATTAAGATCAGTTTAGGCCTTTCTAGGAAGAATTGATATGATCCTCTGCCAGGGCTTTAAAACGTAGCTTTAACTATAGGGAAATGTCTGGGTACTTCAAAGTGAGTCATGGAGAAGCCAAGTGTAGTTGACCTTAGCTAATTTACTTAAAGTTTTATCTAGGTGCTAGAACAAAAAATAAAGGTGAATTATTTTGTTTCAAAACATGGACTCAAAAACTCAAAACATATGGGTTATGTTGCTGCTGCTGCTTCTATTTACTCCTCTTTCTCCTCTTCCTCCTCCTACTGCTACCATCATCACATCACTTTTGAAGGATGAGAAGGAATTCATTTATTCAGGCCAAAGATATTTATTTACTGTTCCAGGCTAGATGCTGCAGATCCTGGGGATTGTGAACAAGAAGATTCATCTTGTGGGAGTTGAAATTTCCGTGCAGGAGCAGACACAACAACACAAACAAAGAGAGGACAATTATGGAGGTTGGCAGGTGCTAGAAGCTAAATTAATATGCTGATGAAATTAATAGCTGCATATTTGAGCTGAAACTTGAGAGAAAGAGCCATCCATGCAAAGTTTGAGAAAGAACATTTCTGTTAGAGGGATGGTAAGTGCAGTGTCACTGAGGCAACAAAGAGATCAGTGTGTTTGAAACATAGGGAGGCATGCCACCAGCAAAACACTTGGTTCTCAGAGTGTAACAATTTCCTAAATGAAACAAAAGCAACGTTTCAGGAAGGGCTCAAGGCAGTATTAGGTCCATGCATAAAAGCCTCTGTGGTGGGTTGGTTAACTTGGAACAGTGCAATGAGGAACAAGAACTCCAGAGTTCTGGGTTTCCCACCTCCTCTGGAAACACAAAGGGGAAGTTATCCAGGCTCAGGAGTTTGGTGGAGGGGACAGCCTTCTGCTCCCCCTGACAGTTCTGCAAGGTCTTCCTGACACACCAGAGAGGCTCTTCAAGGAAGATCAATTGATGGATTGTGCTGTCCAGACTGTCTTCCCCAGGATGGCCAAATCTGATGACGTGGCAGCCAACTCTGTCAACAACCCCTGCTCACTCACTTAGTCAAGGACAGCCCTGGACTGTCTCCTAACATTACTTGCTCTTCCTTATCATATTGATTGACTTTGGAAGCTTCAGAAACAACTTTCAAGGACTCAGCGAGGTGGGGGGTGGGTGTTTGAGAAGGAGAAAATCTCATTAGAATTCTAAGTATGGAATTTGACTTTGCTGTTAAGGAATATCTTTACTTTCATCTCCTGTTTCATTTAATAAATTTATTTCTTTACATCACAAAGAAGAGTTCCTTATAAAATTCCATTGGGGATAAGGTGAGCAACATCCAACCAAGAGGTTGCAACAACACAGAACCAGCTCCTGCTCACAAGGTTCCAGGCAGAACCTCACTGGGCACTCTCAGTCAGCTTCGCTCTCTCCTCCCTGTTGTCTCAGGCTCCTGGCAAGCAGGCCCTCTAATCCCACCCCCTGGGGGCAGACCGTGATTCTGCACCATACCATGCCCAATCCTGTCTTGATTCCAAGACTCCCGGGTCAACCTGACAGTCTCTTGTTCCTGCATCGCATATCCATTGCCCTCTGCGGTTTCTTTAAAGACAGTTTATAATCTGTATCTAATAATTGCCAACCTTAGCCCTTGTATGTCTAATCTGTAATTGGTTGTTTTTGCTAAGTCTCCTTTATGGTGGCTTATTTCATTCTGTTTTTAGATATTCTGGAATATCAACTTCTAGTCCTTGTAACTTTATCTATTGAAATTCTTTGAGGCCTGGGTTTAAAGTGTGTTTCTCCAATGAGGATTGGTATTTGCTTCTGCCAGGTACCTGGCAATCCACCACACATTATACCTTTAAATGAAATTCTGGATAAGCTTTATGTCTCCCTAGGATATAGGTTCAGACCCCAAAAGTCAGTAAATGTGAGATCGTGATTAGAAATTTTTGGTGGCAAGGGAGCATTATCTTTTGTTGTTTGTCGGTGTTGTTTTGCTCTTTAAAGGCCCAGACAGCAGGCAATACCATTGCTTCTCCCTGCAGCTGAGTTTTATGCTCTCTGATAATGCACGAATAGTGTCGCCATCTGAGAATGCAGGCTTTGTACTGAGGTGACTAAATCAGAATGGCCATCCAGCTGGGTCAAAGACTTTGTCCTTTGTTCTTCACACAATGTCCCATTTAAAACCTGAGTCTAAGCCAGGAGGAATCTGCAGACCTATCTCAAGTTTATCACTTTTTTGGTCATTTCTTGCCTCTGAGTAACCCCCTCACATTCCTGTGAGTTCATCCATGCATTGAAAAGAATTTTTTAAAAAATTCTACCAGGCACACAGGTGGCAAAAGAGAGAAAGGGAGGAAAATGGAGAAAAGGAGACGAAGAGAGCGGTGGGGGAGGTGCTGATTGCTTGGTACTGCTTTTCATTCATGGAAAAGTCAACAGTGAGCTCCTGGAGTTGTCACCTTCATTGCTCAGACCTAATGCTATATAGAGCCAAGACCGAGAGCCTCATTTTGATGCCGAATCTACTGTTTTTCCCCAAATTTTCCTGTTCAAGAGACTGCCAGCAACTGGATATCACTTTTGCTAACTGGGTATTTCCCAATACTAGGTAATAAGTTTATTGCTGGTCCCAACCAACTTTTAGGAGATTCCAATAGAAGTAAACACCCTCAGCAGTGCTCTCAGCCTGCCCAGGTGTTGGTCAAGGTCATAATATCCATGCCCTAGATGACCACTCTGAACCATTCCAAGTAAATGTAAAACCCAAGACTTACTGCATCACATTTTGGAGCTAGAGAAGGCCATATTATTAGTACAATATGCCAGTAATTTGTCCCATGTTTACATTCTGGAATTTCGATCCATCTTCCTGATCCACCAGAACAGGAGATGTCCCCATGTTTAATGGAGAACCTGGCCTTTTTCTCTCAGAAGCCTAATGGACCAGGGAGAGGAAGGCATCTCATCTACCAACTTGGACAAGCTGCACTGCCTCCAACTTCTCACCTCTGGAAGGCCTGGTCCCCCTATTGTTTTACTCTCCTGGTGTCCAAGGAGTGCAGTCTCGGTCATTTTTCTCCAAGGTCTCTAAAACTCAGCTCCTTTTATAAGAGCTTTCATTTGCTTGTTTCCTGGCCTTGACAACAGTGGTGTTCACGGTATTCCTCCTCTAGGTAGGGCCACACAGCCAGACACATCTCTGACAGCTCAGGGATCAGCAGGAGCACCAGCCCCAGTCAGGACACACCCAATGACACTTTCAGTTACTTTGTCTAAACTCCTCATGTCCAAAAAGACCAATTTTATAGAAAAAGACTTCTATTTGAGGTTAATAGAATAGAACCAAGAAATACGAGTATTGAGAAGAGCAAGGAAACAAACGTGACTTTTCCGTTGACACTGAGGTTCCTGACTGCCACTGTCATTTAATCCCTGAATGCTTCCACAAGGTGAATTCAATTATCTTCATTTAAAAGCTTAGAAAGGTGAGGCTCAGTCAGTCTACTTACCTTGCCTAAGGTCATGTTATTTTCAAGTGATAAAACTGGGATTTGAACCTGGGTATAGCTGGCTATAAGACATAGGCTTATCACTCTGCTAAACTATCCATAGTGGGGAAATGGAAAGGTTTCATATAGGAAGCACCTTTCATGGCCAAGCCGATGATATGTGATATTGTAATGAGCATTGACCCTGATGATACAAAAGAAACAAATCTGGCTAGGCCTGTAGGTCCTAGAATTCTATAAGTCACTTAAGTGTAGGTCACAAACTGATAATAATAGCAAACCTGTGTACAGAATGATGTACTTTTTAAAGGGCCTAAGTCCCCCACCAGGATAATTGTACTATCTTTGGATTTTTAATACCAAGGAGACCTGCCGTATTCCTGTGGGGACTGGATGTTGCCTGCACCTGTGCTCTATAGCTACAGTGGAGGCTGTGTGTACATCACCCTAATGCCCGCCTGCCACCTGCAAGTCTAGCTCTGCTCCTGCAGCCTCGCACCGCCTCTCACGCTCTGCGGGATGCGTGAATCTGGCACAGTCTTCCCCATGCTCCCATCCACATCATTCCCCCCAGGGAACGTGTCCAGCCAGCAGGGCTGGACATTCGCCCACTGCCTGAACCTGAGTCAGTGCCAACCAGCACAGCCCTCCATAATACTCCCTTGGCTTTCTGAGATCCCATTACAGCAGATTCAGTGGAATACCATTAGAAAAGAAATGCAATGAATATATAAGAAGAAGAAAGACAAGGAAAAATATAAACCTTTGCATTACTCTGTACTAGTCCTAGGATACCTCTGAGAGTCACACTGACGATTGCCTGGAAGTGTCAGCAAGTGGATTGCAAACACCCTAATTCAAGGATGCCAATCTCATGCAGAACCCAAAGACTTTCTGTCCCAGTCTAATTACTTAGGGAGAATAGATTCAAAGGACAGTCTTAGACCCCAGAGGAAGGGTTGGTAACCTAACTGTACTTTTTTAATGCCTGAGTAAGAAATACCAACTAAAAAGGAATTTAAATACTCTGTCTTCATACAGCAAAGGTCTTATATAAGAAGCACAATTGCACAGATGGATTTGAAGCTCAAAATTAACAGAGATAAGGGTACTGGTCATATCTGAAGGGTGACAGTAGAAAAATGATAAGAAAAGGTACAAATACGCAAGGCAAGTAAAACTTTCTCACCACAGGCACCAAATTTGGGATATTAGGAATCTTACAGCTGAATGAAGATACCAATCCTAAGAAGACAACTGTTAATCCCCTAAAGTGGAAAGCCTTTACAGGCAGGTCTGGGCAACACTAACTCCCACTTGCCCCACAAGCATTTTTAAACATTACTTTGTACTCTGTTCTAAACTAAAAATGTTAATAGAGAAGCTTATCAGCCAAATTAAAGTTTGTGAATCTTACTCCCTCTTTTACATAATAACAGAAAATAGAGAAATGAGAAGGCCTACATAATACCGGAAACAAATTTTATGTTTGACCAATCATTAGCCTAATTTTTAAATGATAACAACTGTTCAGTCTTTCTCCTACCTTCCTGTCTAGGAGAAATTGGCAATATAATAATTTCCATGGCACTTTCTGATGACACTCCTCTCATAAGCTTTCTGTGCTTCCTCTGGGACCACGGATCAAACCCGACAACTGACTGTGCATCCCTCATTCTGGACCCCTCTCGGTACCACATATAGCCAACTTAGAGAAATCCTGCTAAATAAAAATCAAATTTATACAGAAAATAGTAAACTACAGAAAAATACACATAAGATAGTTTCAAATAGAACCTGAGGCATTAAAATTTGTTCACGTATAAAATTGTCATTGCACAAAATTTTCAGAAACCCCCTTTAAAAGCCACATGGTGTAAAGCTGTGTCCTCACTTAGCTTCTCAGCCATGCTTAGGTCTGCATCAGTTTCCTGGATTGCCAGCACGTGAGGTCTTCCCTGCATAACTTCTGCAACATTCTTCTGTAAAAACACTTGCAAAGTGAATTGCTTCTAAATGAATGATTACATATATAGATAATGCAAAGCCATGTAGCCAGTAACCATAAGGTTGAAGAATGTTTATTAATATGGTAACATATTCACAATATATTAAGGGAAGAAAACAGATTACAAATCAACATTACAATAAGTTCACTTTTTTAAATCTCAAAGCATAGTATACATGTGTGTGGTATAAATGTATCTGTCATATAAGTTTAAAAACATTAGAAATACATACAAAATTACTAAAATGACATCTTTTTTAGGGGGATGAAACCTCTTTTAGGGGATGAGATTATAAATAAATTTTTATTCTTTCTTCATTTTCTAATCCTTTCAATGAACATGTATTTCTTTTCACCATTAAAAAAATAGGAAAATAAACAGTGTAAAAGCTCACTGTTTCAAACTCTCACAAATCAGACCCACCAGGAACTGCCTTCACATTAACTCCCCTCTGTAGGAAAGGCCATGACAACGACCCTTCAGGCCCCTGTAACATGTGTACATGGTCCCACATCACGCTGTTTCCTTGTGCTTTTAACCTGTGCTTTACAACAGTGCCTTACAAATGGTCCCCACAGATTCACTGAGGTGCTTCAAGAGGTTTGGAAAAAGTTGGATTTAAATTATTTTGTAATATCATTTTATTATTTATAAAAGTACAATTAAAAAATAACCTGCCACATTTTTATACAGTAGAGACGAGCAATTCACTACTTAACACCACCTGATTCTCTGCCATCAGTGTGCAAACAGGTAAACTTTACTTATATGATTGTTTAGGAAAGAGTAGTTATGCATTAGTCTTTAAAAATAACCCTGAGAAATGCACAGAGTCCACGCCGAGAATGCTGAACTGGGCGGCGCTGCCCACAGGGTCCACAACATAAGGTCCGGGCACATCTGCTCACCCCGTCTTCTTCCCAAGGCCTGGCGGTGAGTTGTGCACCGAGACATAAACGCGATAAAGTAAATTCCGAGAAGTACATTAGTTGGATGCATCTCCCTATTGTTCTGTGGCTAGTTTTAGTACTTAGTGTAAGTATTGTGTTTTTTCAGTCTTTTATAAGAACGTGAACCATACTTGGATATTTTTGGTGCTACAACTTTGAAACAAATATTTTTCCCACTAAACTCACTTGTCAAATGCAATCTGTCTAGCAGAGTATCCAGGCACTGAAAAGTGAACAATTTACAAATTGTTACTACATCTGAGTAAACCATAATTTTCTGTGCGACCAAAGCCAATGAAGACACCAACCGAAGACACCACACTGGTGTGACTGAGGCCACTGCAAGAGACCTCCACACTGAGCAGTGTCCATTGTAGGGCAGTACCGCACATTCCTCTCACTGGCTACTTTTCAAGCAAGTTTTGTTGGAAATAGAGTGGGAAAGTGAGCACTTTACTCCTACTGCTGCCACTGGCCTAAGCCACCATCCTCTCATGAATTATCCCAGTGTCTGCTCACCTGTCCTCTTGCTCTTTCTCCCCTGTACTCCTATGCCCCGTCTTTAACACCTAAGTCATGGTATTATATGCCCAGCACTCTCCAGTGCCCCTCCGTTCCATTAAAGTAAAACACAAATTCTATATAAGAATTTTTATGAGATGCACACGACACAGTCGGACACCTCGTTAACTGGCAGATCCCATCAGCTCCTCCCCACTCACTGGCTATAGTCACACAAGCCTCCCCGTGAAAGTCCCTCAAGCACCTTGTGCTCCTTCATCTCCTAAAGGTCTCTGACCAAACATATTCACCTCCATGAACCCCTCCCAGGCCATCCTACTTACAGCTGTACCCACGTTCCTTGTCTCCAGGTTTTATATTTTCCCGTTTCACTTATCACCACTGAGATTAGCTCTTGCTCAAATTATTTATTTACTATCTGTCTCCCTCAACTAGAGTGTAAGTCCCATGAGAGCAGATAATTTTATCTATTTTGCTCCCTTCTGTATCTTCAGGAGTCTAAAACAATGCCTGCCACAAAATATAGCCAGGGAAATAATACACATTTGTTGAATGATTATGATATTCTAAATTTGAATCCATCACAAAATTTTTATCAATCAGGTAACATGTTAAATTGTTTCCTATCATGGGGTCATTTTTAAGAATTTTTATGAGATGAAAAAAGAGTTTTACTGCCACAGGAAAAAAGTTGTATAAAGATACAAATCCAGAGAAAAGTTTATGTGTTCATTACAATTTGGAATATTTACAGTATTCGGCATAACACTCCAGCGGCCACACTTCATTTTGAAAAGGAGTCTCCACTCATTGTATATGTGTACGATAATGATGTTCTAGTTAAAGTGGGGTCATGTTTAGGGCTCTTCCCACTTTGAGTCACTTTATAGACTTCAGAGGACAAACTGAGGTCACTCAAGGCTTTCCTAATCTATCCCAACTGTTTTTTCCAGCTTGGCCACATTTTACCATAATTTTTACCATGTGCTTCTGTTCACTCAGCCCTTTTATTTCACACCATAGTTTCTTCCAAGTGCACAATGTTTGTTGCATCTTCAAGTCAAATATACACATTTACACATTCGAGTGCACTTCTGTGGAACTATCTCACAGACAATTGATACACTGATGAGCTCAGGGTAATCTATGTGGCTGTAGTACGGTTCATGCCCCCCTCACTTCCTTTCCCTAATCACTTAGTACACAGCTCTCCTCCCCACCTCTTTCTCTCTCCAGTCCATTCCACTTGGCATGTGTACGATTTTAGAACAGCTTCACCTACGAGTGAGCATTATAAGCTGAATCTTTATCAGGGACTGATCAGGAGACTTTTGGAATCCAGAAATGTCAGTTATGTCATTTTTTAAGTTTTTTCCTTGTCAATCTAATGGCTTGTTTATCCTAATGATAGTGCCTAGCACATCAAGAGGAAAGTCTAAGGAGGTGCAGTTTGACAGTACCTTTATTCTCAGAGCTTACTGAAAAAAAAAAATCTCATAAATAGCCTTGGCACAACTGACTAATTTATTGGTTGGTATTAAGTACAAGAGACTTTTCTATCAGGACACAGATGTATATGTGTTTTCATATTAGTATATACTCTATCAAAATACATATATATATATTGATATCATGGCAGTAGAAATGAGTGAACTGAATAGGATTATGGAACATGTCTAGCTGCATCCAATGCTGCCCTGAAATCAACAAAGAAGTATAAAGTCCAAGTAGATTTTACAAAGTTTATATATTGGGTTGGCCAAAAGTTCATTTGTTTTTTCCATAAGATGGCTCTAGTAGTGCTTAGCTGTCTTAAACTTCATTCAAAACAATTTTGTTAGGTTGTATTGTGACAGCTGTCATATCAGTGTGCATTTAAAAAAAACTTACCAAAATGGGTGAATTTTTGTGTAGCCATTTTAATATTGAAGATGGAAGAAAATCAGCCATACTTTCAGCATACTATGCTTTATTATTTCAAGAAAAATAAAAACATAACTGAATTACAAAAAAAGATTTGTGTGTAGAGAAGGCGCTGTGACCGACTGAATGTGTCAAGAATGAAATGTGAGGTTTTGTGCCGAACACTTCTCACTGGACAGGGCTCCACAGTCGAATAGACCAGTTGAAGTGGACAGCAATCAAAGCAAGACATTAATTGAGAACAATCAACATTAGACCACATGGGAGATATCCAATGTACTAAAAAAACCCAAATCAATAAAGTCACTGGTAAAAATAAAAAATGTGTCTTTTATCTTACAGAAAAAACTAAACAGAATTTTTGGCCAACCCAGTAAAAGTCAGTAAGAGGTGTTTTATTTCTGTCTTTTGATCTTCTTGGTTTAATGTGAAGAGAATTTGCACATTTTGAAGTTTAAGCACTAAACTCACCAATGTATTGTCTGTAACCATATCAAAGCAGAAACCAAGTTTTCAATAAAAATATAACACATTCCTGAATCACAGGAAAAACAAGTACCTGGAGTCAATAAAATACAAAATCCATCAGTTCTGCTGATCTAAATGAGTTTATACTAAAAAGAAAAGCCTCTACTTGACAGGATTCTGTACACCAAACTGAAAATTGCATGTCACATCTTGATCAATTCTTCTTCAATCACAACCTGTAATTTCCATTCACTGGAACATCCTTTTTTTCTGATTGATTTATATTGAGATCTTAACCATCAGTGTGATCTCTTCAGTTTGCACTTCCTTCTTTGGCAATGATTCTTCTTTGATAGAAAATTACCAGCACATTTTCATATAAAACCAAATCCCACATACAAGTAATTAGCCTGTTGCTATTCTGTTAAAAGCAACAACAAACAGAATACTAGACTTTACAGTATTCTTTTTTTGTTAGATCTGCTGTTCCAAAGATTCACGCAGGGTGGGAGACACTGATGGAAAACATTACTAGCTTTCTCCCGCACAGCACTGTGGACCAAAATCACAGAAAGTGTTGGCCCAGTGCCTCACAGAGAAGTCCCCATGAGCAGCTGGGCACCATGTGAGGCATCCACACTCTATCCTTTGTGCCCTGAAAATGAGCACATCTTCCAAAATCAAAGAATCTAAAGGTTCATGAAAAGAAAACAGATTTTGTTGCATAGTGTGTAGGATATTCTGCATCTTTGAGTTTCTTAGCTCAAAGTTCTCTGCAGAGTCTAGCAGGAAGAGCACCATTCCTATCAATGCTGACTTTTGGCTTAACCTGTGGGCTTCATGTCAGTTAGGGACTGAACTGGTAAGGAGAATCGGGCTGTTGGGAGGGACACGGACTGGCAGCTCAGAATTGCCTCAGAGTGTTCTAGCAGGATCCAGACTGGCCTTCAGAAGTTGTGAGCAGGTACAATGTCCCTCTTCCCTACCTGACCACTGCAGAGGTGAGGCCTTCAACATGTAATGCCCAGACCTCACTTCACTGGCATTGTCCCGCTTTCTGCTAAATTCTCTCACACCCAGGAGACCAGCACAGAAGGAACTTGAGGTCCTTCACAGTTCCAAGTCCTGGGCATCAACAATATCACCCTGGTTCAATAAACATAGTAAATCAATACAAACATAATTTGGTATCTTTCAAAGCAAAGAATATGGATTTTATCTCCTCTTTTATAGTTTTCATGCTACAAGAACTGACACATTGTGTAAGTGCAGGAGAGGACAGCTGTTATCTGTGCTGGAACACAAGTGGACACCCCTGCTACCTGCTTGAAAACTTGGAGCCTCCCTCTCATAAGAATTTCTGATTGCACAATGAATCAATAACCTTCCTACAAGTTTTACTGCACCGAGAACATTCCCACCTTATCCAACCCTGCAAAAACATTTAGAAGCTATCACACTTCTTAATGCCTCTGAGGATCGAAGATCAGCATCTGTAGCTATCCTTGGCTTTGAAAGTGCTTTGTAAAAAGGACACAAGTGTATCCTCAGTTATTTCCATCAACCAACTCCTTTTACCAACTGAAACTTTACCTCAATCAAAGGCCAGCCGCTAAAGGGACCAAGAAATCACTCAAGCAAAAAGCCAGTTTTCCAAAAAAGATTTTCCTTTCCACTATGCGTTTCCAAACCAAAATGCAACGTGAGATAACACCAAACTCTCCCAAAGCTGTTCTCCAGTTTCACCTATCTTTGTGGAACACCGGTTCTTTTCTCAGGCTGTACATGCTCAACCAAAAGTGCCAGATCTCGCAGAGTCCACCGCGACGTGAGCGCGAGTGGCGTAGGACTTACGTTGTTCATATACTCGCTGAGCAGGTCCTGCAGCGCCTGCCGCACGGCGTTGCATTCGGCCACGATCCTCTCGCGCCGGTCGTCCCTCGTGCAGGAGGAGTCGGCCATGAGTGCAGCCCCGCTGATGATGCTCTCCAGCCGTTCCTCCAGGGACGGCCGGAACCTGGCCTCGCTGAACGTCATGGGATCCAGGATAATCTTATTCTGAAAGGAGCACCCCCCAAAAAACAAAAATCAGCAGAGAAGAGATAAATGCCTTTGCACCCTGTTTCCTACAGCAGAAATATCTGAGGTCAGGACAAGACTCTCTGTGGAGAAGCAGCTATTCACTTAGACAAATCCTAAAGTGGCCTTGACAAAGTATCAACTTTGCAAAAGATAGTGTGCTCTAAATTAATCTTCCAGGAGAAAACAAAGCATCTTGTTTGAAGAATGTGTTCTTGGCAAAGGCCATATCAACTGAAGAGTTTTCAAGGGAGATGGTAACAGTGGCTTAGTGTTTTTAAAAAATGTGTCACCTTCAAGGAATGCCCATTTCATGCAGATTTGGGGGGATATGGGACAACTGGAGAGCCCTGGAGCAAGAACATGATATGGAATTAACAAGCTAGGACGCGTTGGTGGTGACAGCTATACCCATCCACCTCAGGAGAGGCCGAGAGCCCCACACATGGCAGGGTGCCTCTGAAACTGGAGCAAACAGCACCCAACAGGCACATTCAGCATAGGGTTTTTCCACTAGGAACTACTACTATCTTTTGTGTAAAAACAAGTATTCTACAAAAGGAGTTGTGTGTGTGTTTGTCACAATTAACTGTTCTGAAGCAGCCTAGACAAAGGGAAAAATAGAGATGATTCCTTAAAGAAATGTGTCATGGAGGATTTAAGCTTAGTTTTGCCCCTGGTGAGCCTGGAAATGTGTAGGCAGAGGTGACCAGAAGTGGACAGAAATATGTGTCCAGAATTCAGAGATATTAATCTGTCTAAGGATCTGGGAATTGTCCAGGAGATATGGACATAAGGTAACAAATGGCATAATAGTAAACCAAATATAACAAGAAGAGCAGGCCAGAGAAGACCCGTTAATACCAAGTTGCAAGGGTATGCAGAAGGAAAAGAACCAAATAAGTAGAAACCAGAGAAGGATAGGCGCATAACCTGAATATTATTCCCAGTAAATTTCAAGCAGTGAGTGTGAAGTATGTGATAACTAACAGCATGGAATAGAGAGGTAAAGTTGACTTTGTCCAATGACTGGTTTTCATTGGAGACCCTTTACTTGCTCAAGACAAGGGAGAAGGTTAGCCAAAGTGGAATGCCCGCTGCAGGAAAGATGTGTGCATCATCACTACATGTGCACACTCAGAGGCCCCAGGACCAGAGTGGTGGTGACGGGTAAATGGTCTTCCAACTCTAGGATACTATGGTGGGGCTGCCACTCTATTACTTTTTCCTTTAATGTTCATTGTTCCTTAAATGTTTGTCTCATATATATATGTGTGTATACACACACACACAATAGATATGTAGTATATACAGAATATACATATACACTACATATATACAATAGATATGTAGTATATATATAGTATGCCTATACACTGCATATCTATCATACACACACACACACACACACACACACACACATACCCCCTCATATATACATGAAACAATTATCTTGCCTACAAATATAATAGAAAAGCAAATGAGAGTTGATAGTTTTCCTTTTGCTGTGGCGGACTCCAGCCAGCAGAGTCCACCCGTTGTGACTGAAGATGAGAATAAATGCACAGGCGACAGCAATCCTGTGGAGAAAAAGGGAACAGCACGGCCACTCTCCCAAGGGGAGAGCACCTCTGAGTGCCTTGACCACTCTCTTAAGAGGAGAGTACCTGACCCTTGCCTAGACAAGCTTTTATTGTTTCTCTTGGGTCTTATATCAAAGAAGGCTTTATTATCTACTATATAGAATACTATTGTCTACATTTTAGGTACAATCAAGGAAATGAAAATAACATGCAGAGGGGAATGGCAGTAAGCTGATTAGGTCTGTCCTTAGAAAAATTCATACAGGTTTTGGAAATTATCTTGAAGATAGATAATATATATTTATTGTTTTAGACTAGGTTGATGGAGTTTTAGCAAGAACAAGCCATAACAGTCTGTGTGTATTTTCTAGGCCTGACTTTCATAGGAAAATTTGGTTTGAAGGTCTGGCTCCTGCCCACCACTTTGCTTTTGTAGGTTTCCCATACAGAGCTGAATCATATTTGCCAGACCAAAACAAACCAGTCCCCTATACTTTGCTTAATACCTATTATGTTCTTACTGGAGTGCTTGGGGCTGAAGTGAGAGTGGAGAGAATAAAAGACACCTGTGTGATTTTTTCCTAATGGAATATAAAATATCTGCTTATTCATTACAAAACAGGTCTGGGCTTTTTGCTCTGGGAAGGTTTGCCTTAACTCTCCAAAGCATCCTAAGGTGTTTACAGGCTGTAGTGCTTGAAGCATCTGATTCCTTAATTCCTGGTAAAATGTGAATCTCTAACAGAGAGATCTTTTCAGCACAAAACTATGAACTCCTGAATGAGTTCAAGCAGGTGACAACTTAGAAAAAAAAAAACCACTAAACACAGACCACGCCTGAGGTCTGCTGGAATCTTGGATTTCCTGGGAACTTACGTATTGATCCAAGTCCCCTCTTGAGTTTAGAGGGCAAATGCATAGTCATGCCAACAGGAGCTAACCTGTTGCATGGAAGGTTTTGGCATGAAGACCTCCTTCACACCTACTGCCTATTAGATCTTACAAAGAGGATAATTTTACTTAACTCAGAGTACGGTTACTCAGACCCTGTGCCTTATGCCCTAGTAACCTTCCAAATAGTCTCAAAAAATCACCTCAAGTCCTATCTTGCACAGCTCAGTGGATTGAGTGCCAGCCTGTGCACCAAAGGGTAACCAGTTCAGTTCCTGGTCAGGGCACATGCCTGGGTTGCAGACCAGGTCCCCAGTATGGGGCGCATGAGAAGCAACCACACATTGATGCTTCTCTCCCTCTCTTTAAAAAAAAGAAGAAAAAACATACGGGAAGTCCTCAGGACAGTGGATGTATTTTCATGGTATATCACTATAGCTGAGATTCCCAGAGGAAAGCTCAGGGGAACACAGGTGTTCCTGCTACACCTGCTCTCGGCACTAGAGCTGCATCTGCAATGACCCTTCCCAGTAGGATCCATTTTAATTCTCTGTCTCTTTCTCACTCTCTTTTTCTTCATTTCTACTGCTTTTCAGTTAATGCATTTATGATATTTTTATCATGCAATATACATAAGTACTGATAATCTAATTAAAGAAACACTTCATCAAAACATAATCAGACTATTTTCCTTTATAAAGATTACCGATTTTCAAGCAATGTTCTCACAGAAACCCCTATCAATACAAATCACAATAAAAAGTATTTGTTCTGTTTTGAGTTTCCAGTAGATTCTAAAGAATCATATATTGGCTATTTATTATACTTTGGACTAAAAAATACAAAGAAGTACCAATTTGATGAAAGTATACTGAGGTAGATTTGAACTGTTCAATGAGGGCAACTGTAAAAATGTTTCTCTGCAGAACAGAGAAAAATTTACTACTGATATTTAAATGTTATTTCCTAAGTTATGGAACACTAGCTTGGAGATGTAATGTTCTGATGAAAAAATAAGTTTTTGTTGCCAAATATGCTTTGGAAATCGTATGTGGCCCAAAGCAAATTATCACATGAAATGCTTTGGGGAGCTCTGCATTAAAGAAGTCAGTTTAATGGTAGCATTCCTCAAACCTACTTGAGCATAGGGGGTCCCCCTTAAAATGCATGCAATCTCTATGAGAATCTAAGGAACACACTTTGGGAAATGTAGGAACAGAGAACTTGCAGTGTCAGCTGAATGAGCTTCCTACCTTCCCTGGCCTGGGGCTGTCAGAAAAGTGAATGCACTGAGACACTGAGCTTAAAAAACTCTGCATAAAAAGCTACACTATTCATCACATTTCTAATGGAATTATTCATTAGTTATAGATCATAGGGCAAAAGCTTTTTAAAAAATCTCCCTGGAAAAAAATAAATTTACAATGGTCCAGTCTACACCTGTGGTGGAGAGGGGAATGTTGCAATGATGGATGTGAAAAGTCCTAAGGGGAGAAGCCACTAAGGGGAGAGAGAAGGCATGAAGATCAAGGGCAGTGAAGATGAGCTGTGGGAGTGTGTGTCTGGGAAGGGGGTATGGATTGCCTGTGTGTATTCATCTGTGAGAGGGTGGGTGTGGGTTGTGTGTAAAGGGGAATGTGTGTGTGTGCACCTGTGCATGGTAGGGCATATGGGTTTTTGAGGGGTGTGTACGTGTATGTGTTCAGAGAACTGGCTGGATCTCAAACGGGATTTAGGTTATGGGAAAAAAATAAGAACACAAAGAAACAGACAACAGACAGACAAAAAAAAACCAAACCAGAACAGAACCAAATGAAGCCAGGGGCTTAGAGGAAAAGATGACAGTTGCTAAAATAATAGGAAAATAGACAAACTCTTAGAGCCGAGTCCTGAGCAAGACATACGGAGAAGGGAAGCCAAAGCGAAGTGAGGGAGGAGTATTAGCTTCTGAATTATTCCAAAGTGACTTAAAACATAAATATCTAGCAAGGTTCTCTTTGCTAGCACACTTCAGGGTCATTTCAGAGGAGCAAACAGATCGCCTCCTTTTCCTCAATCAGCACAGACGGGCTTCACCTCTTTGTGCGGCTGCCCTCTACTGGCGGGAAGGGACACAGCAGCAACAGCATTCCGCATCAAAACTCGCTTCCCTTCCTGGTCACTGAGGGAATATTTTAAGCACAAAAACCAGGAGGGACAAGCCAAGACCCTCTGTCTCTCCCTTTATGACAAAGGTGTGCTCCTGGGCGAGGATTTCAGTGCTGTTTCCACCTTTACTTACTTATTTTAGTCCACTGAGATTTTATATTTTAAATATCTGTCTTTTGTTTGCATTCTTAAAACTCATTAAATTTTTTTATCGTTTTGATCTTTCATTTCTATCTTATATTGTCATGTTACTTCATTTGAAAATCGCGGGCCTACATTTCTTACTTTATCTTTTTCTTTTTTAAAAATAAGGCTTACTCTATTTTATCTCATCTATTTTCATTCTGCTTATTTGGCTTTAATATTTTATGTTTTGTAATTTTACTTATATTTTAGTAACATCTTTATTTTAAAAACTACTGTTTTCATTTTTACAATTTATGGAGTCTCAATCAGAAAGCATGTCCTTAAAGAAATATGCCACAATAATTCATCCTCAGGCAAAGGAAGCTAGGATTCTGTTCTGTCATCAAGCCAGTTCTGTAATGGTCTCTCTAGTCCTACATAACTGATTTCCCATTATTTCCCTGGTTGAACTCTATAATAATTTTACCTTGAAATAAATCAGTAGACCTTATGGTTCAAAACTACCTCTCAGAATAATACATTTACCTGTACTCACTGCACATGCAATTGTTAGAAGCTGCAATTGTTAAATCACACCTATGGTCCATGCACTCTATGAGGAGTTATGTGATCTAAAAGTTCAGAACAGTCACAGCACAATGAGCTGTGTTTGATGCATGCTCTGATACAATTGGAGGCAGCAAAGAGACCTCTGCAAAAGCAAGAACTTGAACACATTACAAATGGTGTGATAGGTCCACAGTTCTGTGTCCCTGATATTACTGTCCCCATCTTACTGAAATGACAAATGATGCCAAAGATGTTGTCTCATAGTCATTCAGCCAAGAAATGAGGACACCAGGACTTGAACACAGGTCTATTCCTGTTGAGCCCAGTGTACCTTCCATTGTATCAGACTGCAGATGTTCAGCTGAAATAAGCTTAATTAATCATAATTATAAATATGTATTTATACTTTAAAAACTATGAAACTCTCTTAAAACAAATTTAAGGACATAAATATCATCTGTTTGTCATCTGGATCATCTTGCCTTTCTGATGGATAATAAAGCATACAGCCACTCATTCAACAGATGGGTGCCAGGTACTGGGAATGTCTGAGGGCACAGACTGTATAATCCTTTATTTCAACACATTCACTGTCTAGTCAAAAATAAAGACATGTACAACCAATTATAATTTGGAAAATATGCCAATGATGTTAAGAAAAGACAGTAACAGCAATTTGCACAGTTGGGCAGTGGGAGGAGGTAAAGAAATCTCTCCAGAGACTATTACTCTTCAGCTACAATTTCAAGAGTGAACAAACAGTTGGCCAAGCAAAGTCAGGAGCAGGAAGAGGCAATGAGACAGAATAGGAAGTGGGAACAAATGCTGAGTTGAAAGACAGCATGGTAGAAGAGGTTCCTTGAAGCTGAAAGGTAAAGTGTGAAGTCACAAGTATAGTGCCATGGAGGTTCCCCAAGCAACTCTCCATTGAGAGAAACTTTGATGAACTACACTCTGGTGAGTGTAACCAATCTTTCCAACTTCTGGACCTGTGGATCCACAATAGTTTCACGAGGACCCACACTTGACCCCAGGTAGCCCATGTCAATCACTGAGCACAAGCAGGCCATTCCTGCCCAGTGGAGACTTCTCCAACAGGCAAATTCTTCTCCTGCTCTGGAGTCCCCACTGGCCTGACCTGACCGAGACTTTCTCGAAACTGGGTTGAGGCTCTTTGCACACAATCCTCTTTTTTTCTTGCTCTCCTTTCGTAAGTGTTTGACCTGCGCTGTAGTAAAAAAGCTCTTTTAGGGTATTTGTGCTGGTTCTCTCCCACTTTTTCCTTCACAGGCAATTCTTCCTACACACCTGACCCCATCTATCTTGGCATTTGCTTCTCCAAGGACCTGAAGGGGCGAAAAAAGGAATAAGAGACAAAGTCAGCAAGGAGACCTGCAGCTATGGTCTACAAAGACTTTCACAGCAATCAGGAAGCTTTCACTTTGTGAACACCCCTTTAGACGATGAAGAGTCACCCAGAGCTTAAGAAAGTAGGAATGCCTAATCACGTTTGATTTGAGATGGTTTCCTGGAAGATGGGGAAGGTAGCTTCAGCAGGGCTTGAAATAGGAGGCAAGGGAGACATCACCAAGCCTTCAAAATTCAAAAGAAAAATGGGAGTACAAGATGGTGTTTGTATAGGTTAAGAGAAGGGCAAATATTGGGACACCTTTCCAATATCATCTGGAAGATTTAGAGAGAGAGATATAGGCTGTGAGAATGAAAGTGTCAAATATAAAACCTAAATTCCTAGTGTAGGAGGGTGCAGCCAGGGGGTCCCCCAAAAGAAGGATTTGTCATGGGGTCCAGAACTCAAGGTGTTCAGAAAATATTAGGATTTCCTCACCACCCCTGCCCCAGGTGTGGGTTGAGGGAAGGGACAAAGGGAGCAGGGAGCGGGCCTGTTAAGAGCTGTTTCCCATAGCAACAGCCTTGCAGCTGACCTCTGGTGTAGTCATTTAACATATCTATAACCTTTGACTGGTTACATAGATACATTAAATAGCTGTGGCCATGCTTTTGAGCCAGGGAATGGAAGTAACTTCCCCACCAATACGTAACTGGGGGGCAGGTCCCCAGACTTATAGCGTCTGCATGGGAACTTGGAGATGATTGGCTCCACAACTTGGGGCCACACCTGCCCAGACCCATCATGGTGACCAGAAAAGCTGGAAAGGACAGCAGATCAAGGGCAAGTGTGGCTGAGTGTGGGAGGAGTCAGAAATGGGGCTGTAGAGGAAGATTGGCACAGGGATTTAAACCCAGACATGGCAGCCATTGAGGAGAGAGCCATGAACTTCTGGCAGAGTGGGGACTCCCTCGGACCTGGGAGAGAGAACCATACAGCTTTGGCAGAGTAGAGACTCCCGCAGCCATTGTGCAGAGAACCACGCGGCTGCATCCATGTAGGGAGGACCATGTGGCTGTGTCAGTAAGGAGAACCACGTGCTCTGGCAGAGTGGGGGGACCCCCCCCCCCGCCGGCAGCCATGAGAAGAATCACCATGAGGCTTTAGCAGAGAACTACCACTCAACTTTAGCTGGAGATCCGGGCAACACAGCTCATGGTGCTGGGAACCAAGGAAGGCCTACCAGCCAAGCATGGATTACTGGGAAGAACCAGGATCTGCCTGAACCAAGCAAGGACTTCCATTTCTTTCCCTGAGATATGGTACCCCAGACTGGGCAAAAAGGGGAAGGAAGGACTATGTGTGTTTGTGGGTGTTTTAAGGGACTTTGGGACTTTAATGAAGACATTAAGTTATTACTCTTAAGTCCGTATAACTTGAATAAATAATTCCTTTCCTGTTCACCAATCTCTAACATGGAGAGCTATAATTCTCTGGTGCAGGGAAAGGTGAACCTAGTACAGGGGGACCCCAGGAGAAATGGGATCAATCTGGTAGCATTGTGGGACCCTCTTCCCTGGTGGCCAATCAGGGAAAATCATGGGAGACCACATGTGCAGTAGCTTTAAAGTAATACTATCTGTACATGCGCAGTAAAGGCCACCAAAACTAGCCAGGAAGAATTTGCCCTGTAAGAATAGAGTCCCTCCAGCCCATGAGGTCAATCTCTGCTTGGAGTTGGCCTGCTCCCATATTTTCTTCTATGTACTGTGGATGTTTGGTTCAATTCTTTGTCCCGATCACTAAGAACCTGGTTACCTGTGCACACCTGTGACACTAGCATGGGCAACATCAACAATGCAGGCATCAGCAAGCCATATCCTGTATATCAGCCTCCTATTTTGTCACTAAATTTGCATTAGAACACAGACCCATTCCTTTACATACTGTCTATGGTTTTTCTCACACCACAATGGCAGAGCTGAAGTTAGGACAGAGACTGTACAGTCCACAGAGCTTGGGATATTTACTACTGACTCTTTAGGAAAATATTTGCTAGCCTTGAACAATTGTGATAGATGAAGAAGGGCAGGTTTAAAGTGCCTATGATTCATTTAAGTCAAAAAGGCTAGTGGAAAGTTGATTATAAGTATATAAGAACATGTAAGGTATAAAGATTTATGATCATCAGAATAAATGCAGAAATGAAAGCCACGAGAATGGATATGATTCCCAAGGAGACATAACAGAATGAGAAGAGTAGTGAGCCCAAGACATAACACTGGAAAACCCTGAATGTATTACCAGAGAAAGAGCCCTCCAGTGACACAGTAAAGAATGGTCAGAGAGATGTGACTACACCCAGGAGGCTGTATGGTCATAATTGACAAGGGAGAACAGCAAGGAATTATACAAAGAAGATAGGTAAGATCAGAGCCGAAAATGTCCATTCGGACAGTTATTGGCTGTAAATTGTGGGCTTACATGTGCATATCTCTGGGTGTACTGTACTTACTTATCTATAAATATCTTAATCCAAAAGCCACATTAGGCTTAATGGAGAATAACAGAAGCAATCTAGCTAATGCTGAGGCAAAACAAAAATATTTTCAAATTCATAAAATATTATGTAATATTTTTTAGAATAGTCTAGAAATCACAAGTAGAAAAGAGAACTAAATGGTACTAAGATCAAAAAGAAGACAAAGTATAATATAGTGATGATTGTAGGAGACCGTTCTGCATGGTGTGGGCCCAGCTCCCACTCGGAGATTCGCAGGACCCACGCCCACGGATAGGTTCTCCCGTAGAGAATCAGACCTGCAATGTGCCTAGGCCGCTTTAAGTCTTAATTTTTGCTAAAACTCCCTCACCCTGATTTGCAGCAAACATTTACTGCAAAGTAACTTCATAAAATCCATGCTAACCCTCCCAAGGATGAGTGTAACCAGTTCAACCACTTTTGCCTTTTCATTTGCAAATATCCCTCTTCTGTGATGTGATTAGCAGCATTGGCTCCTTGGTTTTCTGTAAAAGGTAACCACCTAAAGTGAACCTGTACATAGTAATGAGGACCATCATGTAATGGGCAGGGAAACTCAATAAAGGCCTGTCATGGCAGAGGCTGAGGTTTTTGCTCAGCTTGAGAGAAAAGCCATGCTGGCCCTTTTCCTCCACTGGACTCAGTAGTCTGTGTCAATGTCTCATTTTATCTATAATGATGGGGACACTGCAGGCCAGTGTCTGCATCAGATAATATATTATAGAATTGTATACCTGAAACCCATAATTTGATTAACTAATTTTAGCCCAATAAATTCAATAGAAAAAAGAAGATAAAACTAGAGTTGACCCTTGAACAACACAGGTTTGAACTGTGTGCATCCACTTGTATGCAGCTTAAAAAAAAAATATATATATATATATATATAGTTGGCCCTGCCTTCGCCTGTGCGGCTCAGTGGCCTGGAGAACATGCTATAAACTGAAAGGTCGCAAGTTGGATTCAGAGTCAGGTCAAGGCACACACACTTAGGTTGCGTGTTTGATCTTCCATCGGGGTTTTCTACAGGAGGCAACTGATCAATGTTTCTCTCTCACATCAGTATTTCTGTCTGTCTGTCTCTCTCCCCCTCTCTCTTCCTCCCTTCCCCTCTCTCTAAAATCAATAAGCATGTCCTTGGGTGAGGACTAAAAAATAAATAAATGAATGAATAAATAAATAAACAAATAAAGTTGGCCCTCTGTATCCATTGGTTTTTCATCTGCAGATTTTACCATCCAAGGATAAAAAACTATTTTTGATCCACAGTTGGGAACCCACAGATGCATAAGGCTCATCCTACACCATTTTATATAAGAAACTTGAGCGTGCATGGAGTTTGGTATCATGGGGGTCCTAGAACCATCCTCTGTGGACACCAAGGGCTGACTATTTCTGATTGCAGGTTTTATACTGTTTATTTTGAAAAAAAAAAAAGAGAATCAGCCAAAAAAGTACTACAAATTAAACGTGTTTTTTTTTTCCATGAAGGCATATTCCTGTGTGGAATCAACTGCCTTCATACATACAAAGTATATCAAATTGGAAGACCAAATTTACCACAACAGGAAGTGCAAAGCAAAACACAGAAAAAACACATCTAGATGACAACTGGACACAGAAATAAAAGTGTTCAGAGAGGTGAATAAATTGTCCAGACACACACTCAGAACGAAGGACAGAGCTAGGATTGGGAAGCATGCAGCTCCCGAGTCTGTGACCCAGCCACTCCACGACAGTGCTTTCCTTGTGCCCTTTCCACACGCATGGGGCTCATCACCACGAGGAAATACACGCAACCACTGTTTCTCCACTGCACACACTGGAACAGCAGCAGTGCACGGCTCCTGCACCCTTGAACACAGTGTAAAAAACAGTGGACAACAACCAGGGAGGAAAGATCTAAAATGTTACTTCATCTTATTTTTTACTTTCTTATCTGTCTCAAATCAGTCAGCAGAAATTAGAATACACTTTTACTACCAAGAAGAAAAACAAATATATCTGAGTCTGTCTTTGGCTAGGAATTAACCATCCTAAAGCTGAGTTGCATCTAACTGCACTCCAACATCTGAGAAAGGTGAAGGGTTTTTTTTCTTTCGTAGCCAAGCAACAGCTTGTTAAAGACTGGGAGAAAATCTTTCTAGAATGTGTGGCTTTTATTGTTAATTAAACCCTTCAGAGTACTACTTAGTTGTTTCAAATGTATATAGAATTTTCAAAATGTAAAAAAAGACAACAACAACAACAAAAACAATTTGATAATGGTATGGACTGATTTTAATTGTTTACCCAAATTTCATCTTATAAAATATGGCAAAAGCAAATGCTAGTGGTATGAGAAATTCCTGTTTTTTCTTTTGTTTGTGGCTAGCCTATAAGAGATGTGTGTCCTGGGTTGTTACTACTGTCATAGTTCAAGGTGGCAGCTGACGAAAATGATAAGCTGCTGTTCTAGCTCATAAACCAGACCCTCGCCACCTGCTGTCCAACATAACTATTTTGAATCAAACAAGCAGAAGAAAGAATAAATGTCAGCATGCCCTTATCCAGTCATTCACTTTCACTTTTTAAAGATCTCAAAAAGGAATCTCAAAGAGGAAGGTAACATTAGTTAAACTCATATGACCTTCTTATATGGAATAATTAAAACAATAAAAGACAGAAAGCCTAAATGACAATGCAGGTTTAGTTGAGGGCATATTGCCCCTTTAATTATTCTGAGCTTTTCCCAGGAGTACCAATAATGTGCATACACCTTCATGTCCTTTCTTTGGTGCTTTTTAATACCACTCCATTCTTCTGTTTACCTCTGCAAGTTCAAAGTATGTAGTTTGCCCTGTCTTGAAGTATAACTGGGTAGGTTTTATGTTTCACTGGAACCACAGCCCTTCCTTACCTCCTCCTTCTCCAAAGTATAAAATTCCTAAGTCCTTCTGTGTCTGGCTACCAGAAGAAAGATACAAGGCCATGCGTTCCGGAGGTAACGCTGCCTTAGCCAGATGAAATTTGAAGATGACTGAGCATGCCTCAAGAAACACAAGCTTTGGCTTAGCTCAGAGCTTCATATTGCCCTTGGAAATGACCTAGGTCACAAAAGGTCACAAAATCCTAGTGGGATCAAGGTTTGTTAAGGCATTAAGTTTTATTTATTGTATTATTTTGTTGCACTGACACAATTCAAAATAAAACGAAACAAAAACAAGTCCAAAGCAATACCTATTGATTAACTATTCACTACAGTGTTTTAAAAATGTCTGTTATCCAGTGAAAAGTATTTGAGTAGTGACCCCTGAGGCAGGCTCTCTCAGTTGCCCATTAAAATAACCACAGATGGAGAGAGAGAGAAAAAAAGGAATTTTACAGTACTGAAAATTGAGAACAAAAGACATCTTATCCACTAATAAGGAGGCATGATCTCTGGCTCTGAATGTTTTACATACTTATTTTAAAGACTAAAGTCTGAGATAAAAGCATAAATCAAGACCATTTAAAAATAACTAAGGTATCTAAATTAAAAGCATGTTCTTTGTTCAGTTTTAAACACTTAAGCTCTTTGTGGTGGGTCAATAATTAACAGAGATACAGTTTCACATTTCTCATTCTGTGCCAGGCTCTCCCAGTGAGAATCTCTCTGTATTCACATGAAAATTATCTCTGGGCCTAATTGGGGTAATGTTTCCTAATTGGAATGGAAAATACTAAGGTTATTGAGTTTTAATCACCTTTTTAAAATTTAAGTTGCAGAAAAATGCCCACCTCCATTTCAGATTTGCCTTAATTAAAAAACTGCACAGTATCCTAGTGATTTTTTACGTCCTTGGTATAGGAGGTCTGTCTGGAGAAAGTCCAGCCATTGTTGATATAATGAAAATGATTTGCACAGCATTAATGTGAGCTGGCAGCCAAGAAGAGTGGACTGGAATGCACATGTATGAACAGTGATGACTTCACTGTACTAGTCAGTGGGGGTGGTAGACTTCATTGAGAGAGAGAGAGCATGTGACTGTGAGGCCACGGCATTCAAAATTTCTGAGCGATGAATCTGCATCAAACTTGGCATTAAGCTTGAACATTCCTCTATGGAAAATACTGTGATTCAGAAGGCTGAAGCTATAGGCAACTGCTGACTGGCAATTTCATCAGGACAATGTGCCTGCTCATGCATCACACCTTATGCAGTTTCTGGTGAAACATCCAATCACCCAGGTGGTACAGCCCTATAGTTCTCCCAGCTGCCATCAGCTGCCCCACCATGTTTTGCTGAATCTCATCAAGGGTCTGAAATCTCTTCCCTTTTAAAGTTGATTCTAGGTTTAGGGAAAGCCAGAAGTTGCAGGGCACCAAATCTGGGCTGTAGGTGGGCTGAACCACCTGGGTGATTTGATGTTTTGCCAAAAAACTCTGCATGACATGTGATACATGAAAGGACATGTTGTGATGGAGCTGCCTGCTATCAGTTGCCCATAGCTATGGCCTTCTGATTCACCCAAATTGCTTCTGTGAAGGATGTTCAAACTTAATGAAAAATTTGACGCATATCTGTTGCTCTACCTGCTCAGTCATTTTGAATGCAATGACCACACAGCACATATGCTCACTCAAGGGCATCTACTACCCCCACTGACTAGAACAGTGAAGTTGTCAGTGTGCATGCATGCTCATTCCAGCCCACTCACCTTGGCTGCCAGGTTACATTGATGTTATGCAAACTATTCTCATTATATAACAATGGCTGAACATTTTCCAGACAGACATAGTATCCTATGGCACCTATCTGGGCACTTCTCATAGGAATAGTTGATAAATATTTGCCGATTAGCAGATTTAGGATTCATGAACAAAAGTATCCTTTTTTTCAAGTCTTTATCAAAAAACTTTTGGAGGACAACAGGGTACCACAGTGATATTTGCAGATGAATGAATGCAGGTGGCCCTTCAGCTGGGAATGTACATTTTGGCCTGCACTAGTATTTGATGTGGCTCAATGAACTTGAGACTCAGAATTATTAGGGCGAGGCACATACGTATCAAGGTGACAAATGTTAGTGCTGCTCTCAGTGTGAGCAGACTAGCTGAGGCAGACAAATCCTCTGGTTGGTGGACCACCACTGTAAAATCCTTGATCCTTATTTATGCTGAAGAAAGAACTACTTTAAATTTCCATACAGGGTAAACTAAACCAATAGGCATTTTCAATGTGTGCATCTGAGTGCAGAATGCTCATGTGTGGAGAAGGACGTATTATTGAAAACAACAGTGTCATAAAAATGAAAGTCCCACAATCATTTGAAAGTCTCATATACAGGTGTGATTAGACCACAACTGGTAAACAATGGCTCATGGGCCATACTCAGCCTGCTATCCATTTTGTGTGTTTAAGAAGCTAAGAATTACTTTTACATTTTTAAATAGCTGAAAAAACCATGGGCCTACCAACATATCACATCTGTCTAAAATTCTCTTCCTCATTATATCCTTAAATAGTAAAATGAAATACAGCCGGGGGGGGGGGGATGAGCATAGGATATGAACCCTGTAATCCGTCAACTGAATGATTAGTTACTAGATTATCAATGGTTGAATATTTTTTAAAATTTTATAATAAGAGAAACATTTTTTCCCCAGAAATTATTTACACTCTATGCCTTTGGTTCGCAATGTTAAAACAGAAAGTCAATTTATATTTCTCAGCAGCAATTATGACTTAATTGTTGTTATCAACCTAATAAATTATTAGGTGATTTTCACAAACTAGTTATACACTCAAATTTCTTGTCTGATGAAAGAATAATTGCATCAATATTCTGCAAATATGAAAAGGAAATTGGTTCATTGGTCACAAGGAACATGCACACACCTTGAGTGTAAACTCATCTATCTTTTTCCATCTATTGCCAAGCAGGCACATTAAGATGGGAAAGAAACAGTTTGTGTCTCACCAAAATAATGTGCAACATGTTCATTGTTTTTCAAGAAACATAGCATGACTTGAAAAGTATTCTTTGTACTTAATGAGGATGTCATGTTCTCTTTTGAACTCTGGATTGTAATGTACATCTGTTGATGATGATTTAAATTACACAGGCTCTTTGTATAGCACTAGACAACAGGTACCTGGAAAGTGTTAATGCAATCAAGGAGATATTGGTTGTCCGATGGAATAAAAGAGAATGTTCGTGAAGAGATCGAATGTCCACTGGGGAGAAGTTCCTATGGCATACTGCAACAGACTAGAAGACTGAGAATAAATTATGGGTGGAAAAACTGAATAGTCAGTAAGATCAAAACAGAGAGCAAATTAATTTCATATTCATTCCATAAAGATTTGCTTTACATCTAGGTGCCAGCCCTGCAGATGAAAGTATGCTTGCACCCTGGTCTCTGTCTTCCTAATGTCACATTGGAGAGACAGAAACTGGGAACAGAATAACATGTTTAATATTAAATGCATAAAATATAATCATAACAGAATGATTAGTGGTTTAGTTATTGGGGGAACTCAGGAAGGTTTCAAAAAATAAGCCACCTCAATAAGGATGAATATAAATTTATTAGGGGAAAAGAGAGAGAGAGACGGAAGTTAGTTCAGCCAGGGAAAATACCATGAGAGGCAATAAGTGAATGAAATAGTTTTTCATCTTAAAAATAGTGAATAGTTAATTATCACAGAACATAACATGAAAGGTGATTAAAAAGAGGATAAGAGATGGGACAGGCAGTTGCAGACCTATTGAAATGATTTGATGCCACACTAAGAACTCTGAAGTCTATCCTGAAGATGACATTTTACTGGTGCATAGCACATAATACCTGACTTGTATTTTGGAAGATCCAGACTGGCAGAGATGTTGGAATATGGGGGTGGAGGAGGGAGTTGGGAGGAAGGCAACACAACCAGTTAGGAAGTTATTGCAAAGATCCAGAGAAAAACAGGTGCCTGAGCAAACCAGGGGTCATAAAGATAAAGGTGAGAGGACCAGGTCAGGAGTTGTAAAAGGAACTGAATTCATAGGATTTCAAAATTAAATGGGGAGTAAAGTGGATCAGAGTCTAGACTGAATGGCTACATTCAGAAAGGTAGTTCCTTGAGATAAAATAAGAAATAGAACAAGACCAAAAGTTTGACTTGACAGAGGAAAAACACTAGATTTAGTCTGAGAATGTTTCAGATGCTTAGTAGTCATCCAAATTAACATGTTGCGGACACAGTCAGACTCAGGCCTGGGCCTCAAGAGAGAGGCTGGGGCTGGAGAAACAGATGCAGAGTGCCTGGGATCCCGAAAAATGAGGCCCCTTTAGGGAGAACCAAAGCGGGTAAAGGGTCCAGGTCGGGAAAAGCCATACTTAGGTGGCAGGAAAGAGGAGCAAGCCAAGGAAATGAAGATGTAATGGTCAAAGCATGGGGGACAAAACAGTTATTTATGAAAGTCAAAGGGAGTGTGACCTTGAAAAAGTAGTTTATGTAAAAAGATGCCTGAGCATGCCAAAAGATTACCCGAGGAACTTCTGTATGGTGGCAACTTTCTAAGGCAGATGGTTTGATGGTTTTTATTTCAGTTTTCCAAAAGACAAGGTAAGAGATATATTGATTTAAACCAAAGGGGTAAAGCGTATGGCAAGGTCAAATATACATTATTTTACTGTCATCATCGCTATTATTATCATAAGTAATTTTGCACTATCAATACGTTCTTCTTCCTTAAACTAAAGTAAGTTTTGACAGTAATTATAACCCTTCCACTAAACTGACAGACTCATTTTGCCTCATCTGCTACCCAGCAAATACTGTCATTCATTCTTCCTTCTGATGAACAATGATTGAGAGCTTACTATGCACCAGCCACTGTTAGGTGCCAGAAGTAAAATTGCTTCCACAAAATACTGTTTTTCATGGGACACATTTCAAAGGAATATGAATTAAAACATGAAGAACATGGGCATCTGCTTCTTCTCTTTACTGCTCATAAAGACTCCATGTGGAAAGTCACAGATCAAGGATTGCCTGAGAGACAGTATTATTGCTTTTGGGCAACCCCTCATCTTAAGAGAGGGCAGATCTTAGCTTCCTTGCCTAGATAAGTGCTGTTTGTATAAGATGAAATATTGATTGTTAGTATGCACCTCTTGGTCTCTATTCTGTAAGGCATTTTCGATTTATCTATATGGCTATGTTCTTTTTGCCACTGAGATTCCTTGTTCTACCTGATATTCCATCCACCCCTGGACATCCCTTTCAACATAAGAATTCCAAGCTCGAAGCTCCCACCACTTATCTCCATTCTGCACCTGGCTGCCTGTGTAAGGCCTGCATTACATGGCAGAAGGTCTGAACTGCATGGGTTTAAACCAGTCACAATGTAGGTGGTTTTGCCAAAGCTATTATTTCTCGGAGTGTTGTACTCCACTCTGGCAACAGTTAACCGATGAGAAAAGTGGCATTTCCTTATGATAATTTACAAGGTTGTGCAAAGCTTAAGTAAGCTGGGCACAGAGATGGAAAGTTGCTAAGACATTCCAAAGCATCTCACCACATTCCCCCCACCCCTGCCCAACCCATCCCTGTATACAGACACCCTCCTGAGAACTGATTTTAAATGAATTAGTCCTTACCTAAGAATGTCAACAGTGGTCACTAGAAGATGACTCCCCTATAACATGTAGCAATTATTCTCTGGTAAAATTCATCTATGCATAGCTGGTGTTTGCATAACAACAAATGTACAATCATAAACAAAAAGCATAACAGACTAAATATGACAACAAAGAACAAACTGAAGAATTAGGATTATTGATATGGACAAAAGAAAGAGGTGGTAAACCAAAGTTACTGGGAATGACTTGGGAAATACTTTGTTTGAAGGTTTTGGGCCAAAGACTGACATACAACAATTTATACCTTATATCCCAGCATCGAATTCATCAGTAATGAATCTCTTCCAAGTATGTGGCAGTCTGACCCCAATACAGTACTAACCTTCAATTGTAAATATCTGAAATTGTATGGTCCATTTTGAGGAATTCATCAATAGCAACTGAATTTACAATATAATGAATCTTGAAATTAATATGTCTAACTTTTAACCAAAAAGATAAATTTAGATCATTTTTCCAAAACACAAACATCAAGGTTAAAAATATTTTTTAATGCAAAAAAGTAGAAAAGCATCTGTTTTCCATCAGCACCATGGCTAACATTTACTTAGTGTTTACATCAGTTGTGCTACAGTGTTTTCATTTTATTTTTTTAATCCTCATTCAAGGATATTTCCATTGATTTGAGAGAGAGAGAAAGGTGGGGAGGAGAGAAAGAAACATTGACATAGAAGAGATAACATTGATGGTTACTTCTCTTATGCAACCCCACCTGGGGGTTAAACCAACAACCTAGGTATGTGCCCTGAACAGGGATTGAATCCGGGGAGTTTCAGTATACAGGACAATGCTCCAACAAACAGCAATGCAGCCAGGGACAAAGTGTTTTCAATAATTCTCACAAAAAATCTACAGGGGCCACGTTAGACCCCTGACACCTGTGGAGAATAAAAGCTTACAGACCTGTTCAAGCAACAGGAAAGGCCAAGAGGTAAATAAGACAGTCCCCCTTGAAATGCAGGGACCGATGGCCTCCTCTGCCTCCAGGCCCGTACATAGCAGCTGGCCTTGTAGTGAGTGGGGATGCTTTTGTGTAAGCAGAGCAGAAGAGAAGCATGGACATTTGTGGTTTTTAGAAAGACAGCTTTCATGGAAATGTGAGTAAAAAAAGAAGAAAAAGCAACAAAATAATACCAAGATGATCATCACCATACCCCTCAGTGATCACAACAAACAAGAAGTACGATTAAGGCTATGGAAGATGACAGTAGGAATTTTCAACCAGGCAGATACACATGCATGTTTGTGCTCCTTTCAGAAGACCAATGTGAGCAGACAGGGGAAACAAGCAGTGTTAGCTCCGGAGTTCTCCGTGGGACAGTTTTAGGAGGGGAGACTGGCTGGGAGTGAGACAGGAGTTGTCTCAAAGCTGCATCTGCATGACAAGCACGTTGTCTTCCCCAGATTGCATGGCTAGTTGCGGGTGTTTTGGGGGAGGTGATGGAGATTGAGAAGATGACATCTCCTTCACCCTTCTTTTGAATACTACTGAAATGAAACGATTTGTTTTCTTCCCTTAGGTATGAGAGTGATTATTTGTGTGACTTTCAGCAAAATGTTTGATCCTTCTGGAAATCACTTTCTGCTTTTATAAATTGGATCGTATGGACTAGACTGAAACAAAGTGTCCTTTAATGTTGGTAATCATTGCTTTTCTGAATCACCTACATACCAGTAGTTTTCTCTGGCTTATAAAAGCACATTCTAGACTAGAAAATACAAATCCACTCTCAATCTTGGACAGGGGGAAGTCCTGCTCTCCATCACAACTGAGCCTGGAAGTTTTCAAGAGAATATTAGTGACAGAAGAGCTGAATATCAATCAAATGTAGGATTTAACAATGCCTTTTCATGTCACTTTATTTTTCCTTATCATTTGTATTAGACTCTTTAAAACCAGTGTTATGTCTTACTAATTAACTGTGAATAGAAAGATCATTCATGTCCTGGCTGGTGTGGCTCGGGGGATTGAGTGCCAGCCTGAGAACCAAAGGGTCACTGGTTTGATTCCCAGTCAGGGTGCATGTCTGGGTTGCAGGCGGGTCACCAGCAGGGGGCATGTGAGAGGCAACTACACACTGACGTTTCTCTCCTTTTCTTTCTCCCTCCCTTCACTTCTCTCTTAAAAATAAATAAACAAAATCTTCTATTTTTTTTAAGAAGGACATTTGTGTAAAATATGTGTGGTTCCTGCAAGAATCAGGAATGAGGACCTAGGCTAGCATTTCAACCTTTATCCCACCCTGTCCTTTCCCTTTCTTCCAGATATACTAGGACCCATCTTCAGAGACCACTAAACCAGAAGAAATATGATATGTAATATACAGCTAAAGATGGTTTTCACTGCCTCAAAAGCCAGTAAAGCAATGATTATGCCCAAATAACACAATGTAGAAGTTTACACACTTAGTGTTAGCACTGGCTTTTTGAGTTCTCACTTAAGACTCATCCTTGGACCAAGAAGTAATTTCATTTCTGCTTGAAAATCTCTCCATAATATATAAGCCTACCTCTCAAGACTGCTTAGTCTTGGCCAAACCTTCTTTTTAGGCTATTGTGCATTAGGGGGTAGATAAGGGACAGCAAATGGTATTATTGAATCTATAGATATTGTCAAGTGGCATTAACGACTTTTCAATTAGGAACTGTCCCCAAAGGCTTTTCTTGGGAAGAGCTTCAAGGCTGATTTTGGGTGGAAGATGTTAAGAGAGGTAGGGCAAAAAATGAGTGGCACCTATGAGTGTCTACCATGGATTAGATACCGATAAATGTTGATCTCATGAGATTATCAACACTAACTTAGAGTCAACATTATCATCCCATTTTATAGACGAAGAAACAGAAGCATATAGGGATGTGGCTGGAATCTAACACAAGCTGGTTCTGCTTGCCCTACACTTGGCTGTCCCACTGTCCACTAGCATGGCCAGTGTAATCAGCAGGACCAGCACAGGGCTCAGTTACACCCTCCGTTGCAACAGCTGCCTAACAATTCTACTGCTGAGTGTGCAGCTGTGGACACCTGTGTTCTTGCATCTTTAGCTTGATGAACTTATGTAATCAGAACAAAGCAGAACACCAGGGAACACATTCTGTTTTGTTTTGATTACACACATTAGGGAAATGAAAAATGGAACTCAACAGAGTATGGTAAAGTTTCAAGGGTATGCTGCTGGAGATGAAGTTTGGGAAATATGTTAAGGAGCTGGGTCAATGAGAAATTCAAATGAGTATTTTTAGAGGGAAGGGCAGGACTTATGTGGGTAAGTTTACCACTGAATCAAACTAAATCCTAAAAATGAGCACTAAGCACCTCTCCATGAGAAGCACATGAGTAGGGGTGATTCATCTGGAGGCTAAAGACAAGCATGACTAACATAAGAATCAGGAAAGAGGAGGAGAGGAAAATGGCAGCGAGGTAGGAGGGAGCAGATTCCATTTTCCCCTACACATGGGAGAAAAACCTAGTCGATCTGCGGGGGAACAGAGCAAACAGTCAACAGTATCCCAACATATATGAAAATAAGAGACCAAAAATTATAGCAGTGGACATTGAGAAACCAGACGATAAGGAGAGTGCTTCAGGACAATAAGGTCCCAGGGACTGGCATGGGGACCAGGGTGGCTGCAGCCCCAGGCCCAGCCATCTGCTACAGGGTCCTTGGGAGAGAGCTGAGTCAACTGCTCCCTCCCCAGCTAAACAAAGTTTGAGCAGCACTGGGAATGACTTGGTTGCTTGAAGTCACAGACAGGAGAATAAGAATTAAGTGGCAAACACACAGGGGCTGTGAGCACCCACGGAGTCTGTGGACACCTGTTGGGACAGTTGAGAGTCTTGCAGTGACAGGCCCTGACCCCGATAGTCCCGGGTCTGAATGGAGAGTTGGCTGTGCAAGAGGCCAGGCTGCTGTATGGAGCAGCCGGCTTGAGTAGGAGGAATTTATCAAAAAGCAAAAGTGAAAAAAAAGAGACACTATTTGGGGAATTCTCCTGCAGAAATCACTCTGGCCCCCTTCCCACCGAACTAGGCAGTACTTCCAAGGGGACTCGGGTGGCCCTGCATGCCCCCATTGCAGTGGGAAGGGTGCACACCCAAACCTGTGGGGCCGGAGACAGCCTGGCTGAGCCCGAGTGTGGGCGTGCCCCTACAACCTGGGAAAAGTGCGGAAGGCCTGGATCCCACACCCAGGGTCCCATGGAGAGGCACCAGGCTAGCTCTGGGGAGAGTGCACAGGAGGCTGACTGAGTGCTGATCAGGAAGGGAGAAAAGCCCCTCAGTACCCTGTAGCCAGCAAGTCCAGAAAAATCAGTGTGGCCAGACTGAAACCACCAAGAGGCTTTTTTTTTTAAAGTCATCTTCTATTTTTTAATTTTTATTATTTTTTAATCTCTCAATCCATTTTTGCTCTCTCTCCTTCTTTCTTGTTTTATTCCTTCTTCCTTTCTAATTTTATCTCTCCTTCCTTCCTTCTTCTGCTTTTTTTTTTTTAATACCCACAAGTGAGATAAAAAAACCTGGAACTGTGAAAAGACCAGAGTTGGACCCAAAGTGGAGACATCCCAACAGCTGAGACAGTGAGACAAATTTCACTTTGCTATTACAGAGAACCTGCAAGTTATTGCATATTTGTATCATTATTTATTTCATTATCCTTGCATCTTTTATTTTAATTGTATTTTAGTATTCCTCTTTTTTCTATTTAGTCTTCTTTACTTGCCTGGTTATATTGTATCATTTAACAGGTATCCCCTGTTCTCTCTTTCATAGTGTATTGCTAATTTACTGTCCTTCATTTCACTTGTGTCCCATTAGCACACTACTCAAGGTCCTATACTCCCTCTTCTTATTATCCAAATCACATAGATTCCATCATATGATTGTTGCTCTAATATTATTGTAAATAACAGCTGTTCCATACAATTGTAAATACTACACAACACCCCTCCCAGATCTTTGCCTACTTCATGGTTTCCTGATCTCTATTACTGTAGCGGTTAACTCTATTCTCTCACATACTACATCTATTTACTATTCTTTACTCTCACCTTACCTCAGAATCTGACCTCCCACAACCTAACTGCCTTCTAGATCCAACTTGCAATCCTTCCCTCCCCAACAAGAGTCTTATCTTTTCCCCATCCTTTCTAAAAAGTAGCTAATTGGGTAGAATATCACAATTAACATTATACATAACCAAAGGATGTCTTATCTCTTCTCTACTGGCTGCTACTGTAAATATCATAGAATATTCTCTTGCTGTCTTAAACCATTTTGCCTTCCCCTTCCAACTGATCACAAAAAACAGTAGGTGGAAGCTGTGAACACCAGGATACCCGCTGGAAGAGGAAACCCAACAACAAAGGAACTACCAACAGAGAACAACAGAAGAAGGTGAAAGAGGGACTGGAAGCCATACTAACCTCAATCCAGGGCCTATCTGGAAATACAACTAAATAGTGGAGAATTACCCAAAACAAACAACTGAACAAGAACAAGAGAATCCTTGAAACCTTGTACACATGGAAGAACCAGCTTCAACACAACCTGCCCTCACCAGCATAACAAAATACAAGAAGTGGTGGACAGAGTGTCCCTCAGTTAACCAGCTGGTGGGAAGGACCCACAAAAAAAAAGACCCAACAACAACCAAAACCCAAAAATAAACACAGAGTCAACTTAAATGACAGCCCAAGACCAGTGAGCTCAGGAGATCAAGGAGACTGCGCCACTGAGGCTATTCACAGGTATTCTACAACAGAAGTTCACACTATAAACACAGAGAGCCAGAACAGATCAATTTAAGAAGCTGAGGCTAACAAGAAGAGTCTCACAAATAATGGGAAGACAAAGAAACAATCCCCAAATGAAAGGGAAGGAGAAAGTCTCAGAAAGAAGGTTAAATGAAACAGAGACAACACAGCCATCAGATATTGAGTTCAAAGCAATGGTTATCAGGAAGCTCAGTGAGCTCACAGTGAATAACCAGAAACTACAGGGAAACTACAATGAACTCAATGCAAACTATATCATCATGAAAAAAGAAATAGAAACTATCAACAAGGGCCAACAGGAAATGAAGAATACAATTTCTGAACCGAAGAATGCAGTAGAAGGAATCAAAAGCAGGATTGATGAAGCAGAAGATTGGATGAGTGAGCTGGAGGATAAAGTAGAAAAAAAGCACCCCAAAAGAGCAAGAAAAGGAAAAGAGGTTCAGAAAGAATGAAAAGGGATTAAGAAAAATGCAAGACAATATGAAATGTAATAATACCTGTATAATAGGGATACCAGAAGGAGAAGAAGAAGCGCAAGGGATAGAAAACCTATTTGAAAAAGTAATGATGGAAAACTTCCTTAATTTGATGAGAGAAAAAGTCACACAAATTCAGGAAACACAGAGAATCCCAATCAAGAGGAACACAAAGAGGCCTACCTCAAGACACATCATAATTAAAATGGCAAAATTCCAAGACAAAGAGAGAATCTTAAAGGCAACAAGGGAGAAACAGGAAGTAACATACAAGGGAGCCCCAATAAGGCTAGCAGCTGACTTCTCAATGGAAACACTCCAAGCCAGAAGAGAATGGCAAGAAATATCCCAAGTAATGAGAACCAGAGGCCTGCAACCAAGGCTACTTTATCCAGCAAGGCTCTCAATCAAGATAGAAGGCCAAATAAGGAACTTCCCAGACAAAAGAAATGCACACCTAAAAGAATATACCTCCACCATACCAGCTCTGCAAGAGATGCCAAAGGGACTGCTTTAAGGAAAGGAAGGAAAAGAGAGAGTGAGAGAGAGGAACACAGGTATGAAAATGGCAATGAGTAAATACCTATCAGTAATAACCTTAAATGTAAGTGGATTAAATACTCCAATCAAAAGACATAGAATAACTGAATGGATAAGAAAGGATGACCCACACATATGCTCCCTACAAGAGACCCACCTCAGGACAAAAGACCTACACAGACTGAAAGTGAAGGGCTGGAAAAAAATTTTCCACGCAAATGGACAGGGAAAAAAGCCAGGGTAGCAATACTCATAACAGACAAAACAGACTTCCAAAAAAGAGCCATAAAGAAAGACTCAGAAGGTCACTTCATAATACTTAAGGGAAGAATCCAAAAAGAAGACATAAACATTGTAAATATATATGCACCCAACATAGGAGCACCCAAATACATAAAGAGAATCTTAGAGGACTTCAAGAAATATATTGACAGCAACAATTATAGTAGGGGATTTTAACACCCCAATGTCAAAAATGGACAGATCTTCCAAACAAAATATCAACAAAGATACTGTGTCATTGAACAATGCCCTAGATGAAATGGACTTAACTGATATATAGAGAGCCCTTCATCCCAAAGAAGCTAAATACACATTCTTTTCAAATGCACATGGAACATTTTCAAAGATAGACCACAAGACAGGACACAAAACAAGTCTCAACAAATTCAAGAAAACTGAAATCATACCAAGCATTTTCTCTGACCACAAGGGACTGAAACTAGAAACCAACCCCAAGGAAAGAAAACCCAAAATACTCAAAATCATGGAGATTGAATAGCATGCTATTAAGCAATGAATGGGTCAAGAATGAAATTAGGGAAGAAATCAAAAAGTTTCTGGAAACAAATGAAAATGAACTCACAACAACCCAAAACTTATGGGACACAGCAAAGGCAGTCCTGAGAGAAAAGTTCATAGCGATACAGGCCTACCCCTACCTAAACAAGATAGAAACATTTCAATCAAACAACCTAAGCCTACACCTACAAGAACTCGGGGAACAACAACAAAGACAACCCAGAGCAAGTAGGGTTGGAAGGAAAGGAAATAACCAAGATCAGAGCAGAATGAAAGGACATGGAGAATAAAACACAACTCTAAGGATCAATGAATCCAGGAGATGGTTCTTTGAAAAGATAAACAAAATCAACAAGCCTTTAAGCAGGCTCATCAAGAAAAAAAGAAAGAGGACCCAAATAAACACAATCAGAAATGAAAGAGGAGAGATTACAACTGATATGATAGAAATACAAAGGATTGTAAGAAATTACTATGAAGAACTGTATGCCAAGAAATTTGAAAACCTAGGTGAAATGGACAAATTTCTAGAAAAAATATCTTCCAAAACTCAATGAAGCAGAAGCAGAAGCAGAAAGCATGAACAGACCAATAACAGCAGATGAAATTGAAGCAGTAATCAAAAAATTCCAGACACCCAAAAGCCCTGGACCAGACGGTTTCACAGCAGAATTCTACAAAGCATTTAAGGAAGAACTAACCCCTATCCTTCACAGACTATTCCAAAAAATCCAAAATGATGAAGACTTCCAAACTCTTTTATGAAGCCAGCATCATCTTAATCCCAAAACCAGAGAAAGACACAACAAAGAAAGAAAACTTCAGGCCAATATCACTGATGAACATAGATGCTAAAATCCTCAACAAAATATTGGCAAATCACATCAAACAATACATTAAAGATCATACACCATGACCAGGTGGAATTCATCCCACGGATACAAGGATGGTACGATATTCCCAAATCAGTAGATGTAATATATCACATAAACAAATGCAAAGACAAAAATCACATTATCATGTCAATAGATGCGGAAAAAGCATTTGATAAGGTACAGCACCCATTTATGATGAAAACACTCAACAAAGTGGGAATAGAGGGAGCATTCCTCAACATACAATAAAGGCCACATATGAGAGACCTACAGCCAACATCATACTCTATAAGCAAAAACTAAAATCTTTTCCACTATGATCAGGAACAAGACAAGGTTGTCCACTCTCATCACTTCTATTCAACATAGTATTGGAAGTTTTAGTCACAGCAATCAGACAAGAAAAGGAAATAAATGGCATCCATATTAGAAAGGAGGAAACAAAACTGTCATTGTTTGCAGATGACATGATAGTGTATACAGAAAATTCTATAGACTAGGCCAAAAAACTGCTCGACCTAATAACTGAATTTGGCAAAACAGCGGGATACAAAGTTAATGCCCAGATCAAAGGCATTTTTGTATACCAACAATGAAACAGCAGAAGCAGAAATCAAGAAAAAAACCCCATTTGATAAAGCAACAAGAAAAATAAAATACCTCAGAATAAACCTAACCAAGGAGGTAAAAGATCTGTATTCAGAAAACTACACAATACTGAAGAAAGAAATCAAAGAAGACACAAACAAATGGAAACATACTGTGTTCATGGATGGGAAGAATTAACATCATCAAAATGTTCATACTACCCAAAACAATTTACACATTCAATGCAATCTCTATTAAAGTACCAATGGCATATTTCACAGACATAGAACAAACACTTCAAAAATTTATATGGAACCATAAATGACCCTGAATAGCTGCTGCAGTTTTGAGAAAGAAGAGCAAAGTAGAAGGGATCACAATTCCTGATACCAAACTGTATTACAAGGCCACTGTAATCACAACAGCTTGGTACTGGCATAAAAACAGGCACATGGACCAATGGAAAAGAACAGAGTCCAGAAATAAATCCAAGTCTCTGCAGTCAACTAATATTCAACAAAGGGGCAGCAACATAAAATGGAGTAAAAATAGCCTCTTCAACAAATGGTGCTGGGAGAACTGGACAGCTATGTGCAAAAAAATGAAACTCGAGCACCAATTTACACCATACACAAAAATAAATTCCAGGTGGATAAAAGATTTAAATATAATCTGTGGCACCATTAAAGTCCTAGAGGAGAACATAGGCAGGAAAATTTCAGATATTTCACGCAGCAACATTTTTACTGATATGTCCCCTAGAGCAAGAGACCTAAAGAAAAGGATACACAAATGGGATCTCATCAAAATAAAAAGTTTCTGCACAGCTAAAGAAAACAGTATTGAAATAAAAAGAGAACCAACTGTATGGGAAAACATATTTGCCAATGATACCTCAGACAAGGATTTAATCTCCAAAATATATAAAGAACTCACATGACTCCACTCTAAGAAGACAAGCAACCCAATTAAAAAATGGGCAAAGGACTTGAACAGACACTTCTCCAAGGAGGACACACAGAGGATCCAGAGACACATGAAAAGATGCTCAGTATCACTAGCTATCAGAGAGATGCAAATTAAAACCACAGTGAGATATCACTTCACACTAGTCAGAATGGCCATCATAAACACAGCAACAAACAATAAGTGTTGGAGAGGCTGTGGAGAAAAGGGGACCCTAGTGCACTGTTGGTGGGATTGCAGACTGGTACAACCACTATGGAAAACAGTATGGAATTTTCTAAGAAAACTAAAAACAGATCTGCCTTTTGACCCAGCAGTTCCACTGCTAGGATTATATCCTAAGAACACTGAAACACCAATTCAAAAGAACCTATGCACCTCAATGTTCATAGCAGCACGATTTACAATAACCAAGTATTGGAAGCAACCCAGGTGCCCATCAGTAAATGAATGGATCAAAAAACTATGGTACATTTACACAATGGAATTCTATGCAGCAGAAAGAAAGAAGGAGCTCCTACCCTTTGTGACAGCATGGATGGAAATAGAAAGTATTATGCTAAGCGAAATAAGCCAGACAGTGAAAGATAAATACCATATGATCTCATCTTTAACAGGAACTTAACAACAAAACAAACCAACAAGCAAAATATAACCAAAAACACTGAAATAGAGAACAGGCTGACCAGAGAGGAGAGGGGAGGGAATTACAGAGGAAAAGAGGACAGGTTTACAGGAACAAGTATAAAGGACACATGGACAAAAACCAGCATGGGGGTGGGGTGTAGAAATGGGAGGGAGGTGGGGAGGGCTGGTGGGGTTGGCTGGGATGAGAGTAAAAGACAGAAAACTGTACTTGAACAACAATTAAATTTAAAAAAAAAAAAGAACACACTGAGAGTAACCATAGGGGAAGGGGGAGAGAGAGAACAAAGGAAGGAGGGAAGGGGAAGGGTTATCAAAGAACATATATAAAGGACACATGCACAAAGCCAAAGGAGATGGGATTGAGGGTGGAGCAGGGGGATGTGATGGGGGAAAAATGGAGACACATGTACTTGAACAACCATTTAAAAAATGTTTAAAATAAACTATATGAAATTTTCTTTGTATTTAAAAGAAGAAATCAGGAAAGAAAATAAGACTAAGGAGGTAAATATTATATTATTATTTTTTTAATCCTGAGCAAAGGATATTATTTTGTTAGTTTTAGAGAGAGAAAGGATGGGCAACAAGGGAGGGAGTAGGACAGGAAGTAGGAGAGAGGGAGAGTGAGAGAGAGAGAGAGAGAGAATCATCAATGTGAAAGAAACATCAGTTGGTTGCCTCCAGTACGGGCCCCAACTGGGAATCGAACCTGCAACCTTTAGGTGTGCAGCACTAAGTTTCAACCAACCAAGCCACACTGGCAGGAGGTAAACATTTTTAATAAACTGCAGTTTCACCAGTAAATAGCTTATCACATAAAATGATTTATTTGGTTCCTTAATTTTAAAGTATAACTAATAAATAAATGATAATCAAACATTTGCCATTACATATTTAGACAATATATAGATTTCCATATAATGATTGATGATATATTGATATGATTATCATAATTATAATCAATTACATTAGTATTCACTGTTATATTTAGTACTAGTTATGTGAAATAAAGGTGAACTCAGACACACAGAGTCTGTCAATATTCTCAAGGGAGAAAATTGCCCTCATTGGAAATAATACAGATTCTTACTTTTTCCCTTGTGAAAATAAAACAAGATGAAAATGTAATATTTTTGATTAAAGACAACAGGGAGGCAAGCAAATGAGAATTTAAATTGCAATTTTAAAAAACAATACTTCAAATCTCAGTCTGCTATTTGCTTAATAATTTTTGTACCTCTGTAGTTATTGACAGAAATGTAGAAGAGAATACTAAATTGTGGGAGGATGTTTCCTTGGAGTAATTACTTTTTAAAAAGCGTGAGAGAAAGGTAAACAATACTATTAGAAAATACTCCTAGGCTTATAACATCTTAAAAAGCTTAGACTATTTGGAAGCAAGGAGATATAGGAAGTGTCAATACCCCAGAATCAGATCTCTGGACAAGAAATAAAGAATACAGGTCCTGGATAGGCTGTGGTCTGTCCGGGGAAGGAGGGAAGACTGAGGTTCCAGATGCTGGCTGACCTGGTTCCACCCTCCATCAGTAGACCTCCCTGTACTCTCCACCCTGCCTCTGCTTCTCTTCCCACAAAACTCACCTGCATCTGCATCCATCTTTACCACCTTCCCAAGGCTATAAAAATTTCTCAACAGGATTAAGGTGTCTTTCCTTGCATCACATTAGCATGTAAAAGGTTGCCAAAAGCAATGTGAAAGTTCTCTGAGGGCAGACTACACCCTGCCCACATTCGCATCCCCTGAGTTTGGGCCCACAGCGTGTACTTAGTCTGTGCTCTGTTTACAGGTAAACACCCGCTGGATATTTCTTAGTGTTCCATTTGGCCACCAGATGTCACTCTATGATAAAGAACACTATAACACCAGGCTTGTTTCTAGTTAGAAAGGATTAAAAGGTAATTTTTGTTTGTTTTAATTTGCCAGGATGGAACAGAGCATATAGGTTCAGAAGGCAGTGCATTAGTGCATTAAAGGAGATATGGTGAAGAACAAAGAATTGATGCGTCCTCCTAACCCCAGTTACTGATACTCTGTGCTCCCAGATTAGAAAAATCTATCTCCATTAAAAAAAAATGTGTCTAATAGGTTTTCCCCCCAAGATGAAAAATGACAAGACTAAACACATACTGTTAGGAGATCAAATAAACATGAATATCTTTAACTAGATTAGAAAAATACTAGATGTTGTAGAATTTGGATTAAGAATGTTTAAAATATGTATCTGCATAAATCACTAGGCATTTAATCACATTGGTTGGTATATAAGTGAACTAAAAACCAGAAAAAAAACTTCTGTGTAAGAAAGTTCTCCTGTGCAAAAACAAAAAAACTTCCCACAAAGCACTGAAAGTTCTAAGATTTCATAATGGGAATTTTAAAAAAAAAGGTCTTATTAACAAAAAGTTATGGTAAAAAAATGAACTCTTTTGATACATGAAAATAAAAAGTCAGTCCTCAAGGCCTGTTATTTTACAGGCCACACGGTCCAGGCCCTTCCACGTCTTCCCACCCCTACTCCAACAACACGTCAGACACTCGTAACTTCTCACCCCAACCATCTGTGCTGCCCTGTGGCTTTGCCCCTTGGGAATCTATTCTCCACCCTGCAGCCAGAGGGACTCTTCATTTTATTTCTCAATTAAAGTTGACATTTAATATTGTTTTACATTAGTTTCGGGTGTACAGCCTAGTGGTTTGATAATCATATGCTTTACAAAGTGATCCCCCTGATATTTTAAGTACTCACCTGACACCATATATCAATATTACATTATTGACTATATTTTCCATGCTGTACTTTTATATTCCCATGACTACTTTGTGACTACCAACTTATAGTTCTTAATCTATTCACCTTTTTTCACCCAACCTCCAACCCCCATACCCCCTCCCCTCTGGCAACCATCAGTCTATGAGTCTTTCCATTTTGTTTGTGGGATATTATGTGGCCATAATAAAGAATGAACTTAACCACTTGTAACAGAATGGCTGGAGACAGATTATATTATGCTAAGTAAACCAAGTCAAAGAGAGAAAGACAAATGCCATACGATTTCCTTTATATGTGAAATCTAAAGAATAAAATAAACAAACAGAGGGATCTTTTAAAACAGAAATCTGACCATATATTTCCCTACTTAGATCACTAGCAACTTCCAATGCTCTTGAAGCTCAGCCCCTTGCATGTCCTACAAGGCTCCAGGATCTGCCCCAACCTCACCCACCGAGCCTGAGTTCTCCTCATCCCCTGGGCTCCATCCCTGGGCTGAGTAATTTATGCACTCCTTACCACCAGGCTTCTACAGGCAATGATGCTCTTTCCCCTTGAGAAATACTGCCATTCGCACTTCATCATGCTAATTGCTACTCATGCACTACCTCCTTGGAGCACTTCCATGATTCCACCCTTCCTAACCTCATCCCACAAACACACACAGAGTAGGTGAGTTCACACTATATACGTAAGTGTGTATCACAGCATGTATGCAAGCTGTTTACTGAGCAATTCTCCTTTATACTTTGCATACCTTCATTCTTATATTTTACTTGGCACACTGTAAGCTCTCAATGAAAGATCTTAGCCTTCCTGTGGCTGATCCTTAGTGCAAGGCCTAGAGATGTCATCTCAGTAACACAAGGTCACACATCTTTAGTTATTTGCAGAGTTTGGAATAAGATCCAGATACCCAGTCCAAGCCCTGGGCTCTTCACAATATCCTGGGCTACTTCCAATGGCCATTAAGTAGAAATTACTTTGTAGGAATACAGAAGACACCATTATGAAGAAGTACTAATTAAAGTATTAGAGAAAAATAGTCATAATAACTATATAGATGTTAAGCCTTTGACAATATTGGCATGCATTAAGATAGGAAGAAAATTGCTGAGTTTGTCTGCTCTATCTTTTTAGTACCTACATTAGGAATTTGAAATTGCTTACCAGAAGCTAAATGGTCCTTCTTACCGGTCTTCATTTTTGTGCATTTGGCCTCCTGCTTGCTAATTCCTTAGAAGACTAGCTACATCTTGCATATTTTTCACCAGTATGCTTACAGTATTTTGATAGGGTGCTCTCCTCTCTTTTACTCACCCTGATTCTATATGTAAGAAACTTATAGTCTTCATATCCTAATATGGGTGTTCCCAGATATCTGTAGTCAAAATGACTTTATAGAATGTCAAAGAAGGAGATGAGGCCTAGGATAAGCTTCTCTGATAAATAACTATGTTGATTTTCTACAGCAGAAAAGAAAATTAGAACTGGGAAGGGGCTGAACAAGATGATCTGTGAAAATTTACTTGGCCAAGGAGGCATTCCTGCTTTCCTGATGCAGAGATCATGAGTCAGTAAAATCCTGTAAAAATCACTGAGCTGGCTGGAACTCAGATTTGTGGCATTTTAAGGGACCAGAACCTCCACAGAGCATCAGTCTGTGTATAGTAACAATGAAAAAGTATTATCTCACTATTCAGAAAGTATAAGAGTAATATTTGGAGCAGTGGGACCACAGACAAACTCACTTTTTCCTTCAGCGCAGATCTCTGAGGCTGTGTATTTGGGTTACCTATAGAGCACTCACTCCCACCTCCCATGGAGCTGTACTGCAGCCCTGGGCCCCACACCCCACCCTCAGGTATCCAGAAAGCTCTTCTCCATGTTCCCACAGCAAGCTGGGTTCTGCTGTGAAATGACTTCTGAAACCTGAATTCTTGCTGCTTATCCCCCTGGAATATCTGTGTACCGCTGAGAAGGGCACAAGGTTGGCACAACCTCTGGGTGGTGACCGCTGGAGCATGGAGGTGCTCCCCATGAGATAATTCTCTCATCAGTGCAGTCAGCCTGAGCCCCCTAATCCTGTCAGGTAGAGATCCTAGCTTTCCCCATAGATCTGTGATTGCAGATGTCTCATCTTTCCTTGTGCTCACTTTCCAGTATTTCCATCCACTGAAGACTAGATCAGTAAGAGAATTATAATTAGACCAAGAAAAAAAAACATATTTAAAGAGAAGAAAAAGGAGAAAGCAAATCTAAGAAGGAGAGGTAGGTATGAAAAAGCAGGTAAAAATAGGAAGGACAACTTATACAGAGTTGGTATGTCATGGTGACATTTCAGCTCGAGGTGGCTGGGACCAGATTGTCCTACTGCTCAAGTACAGATATTTAAATCTTGCAAGAAGTCTGGTTAATACTATTATAAATGCCCCTCCTTCCGAAGTTGAAGCAGTTAAGAACTAGAAAATAGAAGCACATAGACCTCATAAGGAAGGTGTCCCTGGAGACTCTCGGACACAGTGTCACCGAGGAGGGGCGGAGGAGGGTCAGATGGCAAGGCTGACACAGGTAAGAGCTAGTCGGTAGCCCAGACATGGAGCAAGGGTTCAAATCTACTTCTTAAAGAACTGTGTAAGAAAAAGTAAAATATGAGAATAGGTAAATATGGTAGTCTAACACTTCATTTTATTTTTAGGTTGTTTAAGAGAAATGCATTTTTCTGTAGGCTGAGGAGATGGAACTAAATGTACAAGAAAAATAAAATTATTAATCAGGCAGATTTCCAGGGCAAATGGGAAATGAAGGAAGCAAAGTCACAAGTAGGGAACTGGACAATTTGACATAGCGTTTATTGTCTGATTTAAAAAAGAAATAACTTTAAAAAAATAGCTACCTATTACAAAGGCTGAATCATGAATGGTATTAATTTCCACATTTCCAACATTATTTTCTACAAAAGAAGCTTCAAAAAAGGAAATCTGTAGGAGTAATCTAATTTTCCTCTCTTTCACTCTTGAAAGTTTTCTTTCAGTCAAAATTGACATTATAATATGATTTAATTTTGAGCAATCATTAGATTTTTAAAAAATACTTTTCAGTATTTTTTAGCAGATAGTTTCACTCGATAAAGTTAACTACCTCAAACTGCCACATGTTATGATAGGGTGATTTTTTCCATTGACTAGCAATTATCTTACTTTTTGCTGTTATATCTGAAGAGATGCTCTTGAAAGTTTCAAGTTGTTGAAATACTGGGGCTCTTCTTCATTCTTTTGCTTCAAACTCACCACATCAATTATTCACATAGGCAGAAGGATAGTGCCACAGAATAGGTCATCAAGCACCGAGCTATAATTGTAACTACCCATTAGAAATCAATCCTGTAATTTAGACAAATGAATATAAAAATACAAATTTTTACCTTATTTTTAATCATCTATCAATCTCTCAGTACCCTCTGCATCCTACCTACCATAAAACTGGATTTGACACACTGAGGGCTATGAACACAAAATAATCTTCAAATTCAACATTAGAGCATGTTAGCCATGCTATGAAATTATGTTTCGTATTTCTATGGTTCCTTTCACTTCAGGTCCTCAAAAACACTTTACTTTTTAAAAGTCTCCATTACATTGGCAAGCTACTAAACCAAACCTCAGGAAGGGGTACTGCCAGAAAATTAAGCCACAGGAAGTTTCAGTGAAGTTTCCCACTTGATGTAATATCAATTTGCCTAATAGCTGAGAATAGCATTTGGAATTCAAGGCAGATGCCTGTGAATTCTAAATCAATTTCAAGTCAATGTGCCTGGGAAATAAAAAATACCACATTATTCATTATGCAAGTGTAGGACAGAAATGTATAATTCTGTTACAACATAAAGAGAAATGGAACAACATTTTTAGTAAAAGAATTTAAAATATCACTAAGGACTGCTAGGTTTGCCAGTGTCAGAAATGATAGAACATCTGCAACTGATTAATTACCTCATATGCTGTAATATTTATTAATGCTCTATTAGCATTACTACTTTTGAGAAAATAGTGAAATTGCATTTACTATACAAGAATTTTCAGAGAATCACACCAAATAAAATTATTATCTATAACCTGCCAATTTAGATAGCTCCACAAGTTGATTTTTGTCAAGCTCTGAGAAATAAAATTCTAAAATTAGATAATGCCTTATGTAATACATGTTGCTTAAGAACCAGTACACATTTAAAATAAAATATCACTTATTTAATATACTAAGCTTATAGAGCATATAATTACTTAGGTAACATAATATACTTAATATAATAAGTAATAAAAATTACTTGGTTTAATATATGTAATAACATTAAGTAAATAAAATATAATTAGTTATCTACCATGTGTTATAAAAAACATCTTCAGTTGATATATTCATTTGGGAAGGCCTTATTGGGCATCATGAGAAAATATTGCTATAGTAAAACAATTGAAAGTTAATATATCTTGATATACATAACTAAATGATTTTCCCCATATGCCTTTAAGTTTTATGAATCCAAAGCCACTTTTAATACTTTCAGTGAGGCCTCAATTGTTAAATTCACTTTCAGTAAAAGCTCCTTTTACTAAAAATGGTTTAGGTAAAAAAATGGAGCGCTGGACTTCCCGCTCTTGGGCAGAAGGTGGCAGCAGCGGAAGGGTCTGTGGGCCCGCTGGAGCGCTCCCGCACTGGACCGCCACTGCACTGCTGTGGCCTCCCTTAGGTTTCATTCTTTCCTTTTTGACCATAAACTAAGCTATGGTTAAAAATATTAAATTTTGGCAAAATATGGCTAATCTTCCTATTGTTCATGTTTAAAAGCACCATTTCATAAAATAATTTTGTAATGGAGATTGCAATTTTCTATTCTGTTTAATAGATGAGGCTTTTTTGTTGACGTTCTGGTACACAATTTAAAAATTAATGTAGTATTATAATGCTTTAATATCTGAGGGGTGGCCCACTTATTTTCACTTCCTTAAAATAGAGATCCACCATTCTTATTCCAAGAAACAGGAAAAAATAGACAAAAAAATTTATCACTACTGTCAAGTTTCAAAAGCACTCTCCTAAAATTTTTCCCGGGACTGTCTGAACATGATAAATATTGATGCGGGCAAGTTTCCTGCCTGTGGTCATGACACCATTTACCAAAAACGTAAGTTGCTCTTCAGTAAAAGAATGTAATTTTCTTTTTTAGGATTGTTACTACATACTTATACCAGGATTATTTATAACATATAATAGAAAGTTAAATTAACTAATGAAATAAAGCCAAAAATTATTTTATCAGATACTCTGTGAACAGCATTTCTTTTCCCATTATTCTTTTTATTTTATGGAAATCTAGTGACTTTTGTTTATTTTAAAACATATAAATTATTTTATTAGTTCCAATAAGTTTTCAGTTGTCTCCAAACTTTGTGAATATAATTATTCATTAAGGTCCAACTTCTGTGGTAAATGTTTTAAATTTATTATCATAATTAATCCCTACAAAAAACTTTAGAGAATATATGGACGTGTGTGTGTGTGTGTGTGTGTGTGTGTGTGTGTGTACACAGGGTCTGGCACAAATAACAGCCTCCTTTTTATTATCAAATCATATATTACAAAATCACAATCATGTAATTCTGTAATGTTAGCAATATCACACTCAGGCACACTATATGACATTGTAGGTGAAATGTTCAGATTAAAACTATAAATTATTTACACCCATATTATTGCCCTACCAACCACACTCAAATGGGTATTACTTCTGCAGGACCCTGTGTTTTTACTAAAAAACAAGAGGAGAGACCCTGGACTACAGAGTTATTTGAATGTAAAGTATTATAAACATTCCTACATTATACCATCCATCTTTAATAAACATTTGCTCCTAATACTCTTTCCTAGCAGCCAGCCAGTCATGCCCTGCCAAAAAGTCCTATCGACATGTCCGAAAGCAAGCTCATCATCTTTCTGCATGGCCGGTAAGGACCCTCTTTTATTCCTATGAATTCCTGTAACATTGTGTTTTATTTATCACTTAAAGGGTGTTGAGCACATTCCACCTCCCTCATCTCCCCAACAGGAAAATATAACCCTTGAAAGCAGATACTGATTACTTTAAGTCTTTGTAGCTCTCCCAATCCACGTGATCATAGTATAAACTCAGCTGAATTCCAACTTCTCACAGGTGAGCCTGTATCCTGACTGGGGATGGCAAGTGCTGTCACACTGGGGTGCTGATGACATGAGTCCCTCTCATTCACTTTCATACCTTGAACATGCCAAGGAGCAACCTTCAGAAACAGCAGGTGCAGAATGTGGGTCATTCATGGAAATAGCAGAGGTGCTACTACCCAAAGAGGCAGCATAGAGACCAGGATCCCACATGGGATCAGAGAGTAACAGACTTTGTTTTGCCACTGATTTAAAAGGAAAAGGTTGAAGATAGTTCTTCACCCAGGTACAACAGAGATGCAATCTGCACCTAAGCTGCCCATGACATTTGTCCCTTTAATAATAAAGCCTATCATCTAAATGATGAACTGTCCCTAAAATAGCCCATGAGGTAGAAAAGTTGATAGTGTCCAAGATTTCTGTAATTTTTGCATGGGATCAGCCCCTCTTTATAGTCCCTTTATAGTTCCTTTAAAGATAAGTAAACTAGGTTTTGCCAATATGTCAAATCCCTAATAGCAGTGATAAGAGCAAAGTTCTGAGATGTCTCAAATTAAGTTACAGCAAGCTGAAGGGTGGGAAAAAGAGACAAGGAGTTAGTTAATGGAGTCAGTGGCCAGAAGCCAACAAAAGACGGCTCATATTCCTGAATGTACGTTGAAAATTTTAATTAACTTCCAGACAGCTATTTCAGCTTTTATCTAAATAGGAATAGCCAACCACCAGGCTCCACTGCATTCTGCTTATGCCTGAACTTTCCAGACTACTGCCCACAACCAATCCAAAAGAGTAAACATTTCTTCCTTAGGGATAAGCCAGCTATCCCAGAACTAGCCCATTTCACTTTCCCCTGCCCTCCTTAACTGTGGCCCATGTAAATTCTTTCAAAACAGCTTACATTGAAACTTCTACAATAAGTTTCTTCCCCAAACTCATTGTATGAAAGAAAGAACTCCGTCAGCCCCAGGATGGTGGACATACAGTTTTCACACTCCAGCCTTGCTGCTGGTTATTTAGGCTGTGTCTCCCAGGACCTGGTCTGTTTTCTGGCTGGCAATATACCCTTTCTTTCAGAAAAGCTTTCTGCCTGGAAGGTGTTTATTTAACAACAGAAACTCCTAATGTGGTTTATCACACTACCAAAAGCCTCCAAGGGAGTCCATCAATATATATACTGAAATGGTGGCTCTGCATCCCCAATGCATTGTTTTTGATGGAAGTGTGCGGCCAATGGTGTATGTCACTAGGATGCTTACGTCAAACTCATTCAGAGCAGCAGCCAGCTCGCCAATGCCTGTGTGGCCTTTGACTTCGTCAGTGGGCGAGGTAGCTTGAGCAGCATTGGAGATACCAGCAATGGCCTCCTGGACTTGTTTGAACACATAATCTCGATTGGCTCTTGTGGCGGCAACATCTGGGTGGCGGAGGAAGGCTTGGGAAGCTGTGTACAGCATTGTGGCATTCTTCTTCAGGGCCCCGCGGGCTGCAGCCATCTCGTCCCGACAGTGAGGGTCCTTCAGCTCCTACGTGTGCAAAACATGAAACCTGTCACATGACACTTTCCACAGAAGTGTTTGGAACAGAACATAGGCTGGGAACCACACTGAATTTTAGAAACCATCTACTCTCCCTCACCCTCTCTCTAGTTGTCAGTACTTCGCACGTGGTGTTCTTTCTGTGTGAAATACCTGAGCATCCCTCCTCCACCCTAGCCTTTCACCTGAGGTGACTCATCCTCCTAGAGCCCACTCTCCTTGCAGCCCTCTAAGCTGTGCCCCTTTCTGTGCGCTTCCCTATCTTTAACACTCATACTTGATTGAGCTTACTACACTAGATGCCTCCTATACTCGATGTCCTTACAGGTCAGGGAGCCCTGTCTGTCTTGTACAGTGGCTCTTCAGTCATTAGCACAGTATGTGGCCCATGCAAGGCATGTCATACATGTTGCTGAGAGAACACAGAAATTGAGCCACCAATTTCTGGATCAGAGTTAGTAAGTGGCTTTCATGGATCAGAGTTAGTTATCAGCAGTTGGAAAACCCAAACTTTACTACAATTACAAACAAAGAAAATCAAACTCTGATTTTTACTTAGCGCATGACTGACACTTCTGTACCATTTTCAGAATAGGGTTCATTTTTTAAAACCACCTTCAATGGCAGCTCAATCATTGGGCTTAAGGAATAAAATTAGTAGATGAAAGATGATTTGCTTTCCTAGTTTCAGACAGCAAAATAATACCACTGAGGAGTTACTTTATTTTCAGCTTTATGGGGTTGCCAGCATGTTTCTCTAGGAGAACATTTTCCCAGCTTCAAGCATCATTGCCTAGAATCTGAACACCTGGGTCCCACCCCACGTTTCTCATTTGGTGCATGACAGAGGGAGGACCTGGCAACAGTGAACTGCATCTTTTCTTTGGTGGGTCACAATAATTCCGAGACAAGCTTATTATGTTTGATAACTAGGTCTGTTAAGACAAACTGACAATAGGTAATAAGTGAACCACCTATCCTCTGCTTAAATAACAGATTTATGCTAGCCTACACAAATTCTAAGTTGGGATTATTCATTAGCCTCAGGTAAATAGGCAACAGACATGTGAGTACATTCTCTGTACTAGACAGTCAGCTGGGTGCTGAAGGTAGGAGGTTTCTGCCAGCAGTCATGAAGGGCCTTTATTAACCTCCAGAACACCTGGCCCAAGTTCCAAATTTCATTACTGAGTATCTATGCTAAAATAAGTTCTGAATATGTGAGAGATGACAAGTAGAAAATTCTCATTATCTCTATAAAGATACTTGAGAAAACATTCTTTAATCACATGAAAAAAAGTGAAAACAATCTAAATGTTGAATTATGAAGAGTGGATAAAAAAATTACTGATGACTCATGTTTCTATCTTCAACTCAAATCTGTCTTCTATTTACATTTCTACATAGATAAAGTTCTCAAAATTCAATGTATCTAAATATGAAATCTTTATTTCTAACTCTAACTGGTCCCTTTCCAGTCTGCCTGATCTGAGAAAATTTATCCCCATCTACCCATTTGCTCAAACCAGAAGCTTAGAAGTGAACTGGTTGCTGTCACTCCCTAGCCTCACCCATCCATTCAACAGCAGGTCCTACGTGTTCCATTTTCAAAATAAACTTCCACTCCCATCATTTTCTCCATTCCCACTGCTACCACCCTAATTGAGACCACCACCAATGCTTACCTAGATGACTTTAGCCTCCGCTCAAACCACGACCAGTTTCTCCTCTTCCACACCACTCCCTTTTTTGTAACATATAGAATAATATTAAAATGTGAATCTGGCCCTGGCAGGGTGCTTGGAGCATCCTCCTGTACATACACCAGAAGTTTCCCGGTTTCATTCCCAGTGAGGCCAGGGCACGTACCTGGGTTGCGGGTTAGATTCCCAGTGGGGACGGTGTGGGAGGCAACCAGGTGATATCACTCCCTCTGCCACAAATGTTTCTGTCTCTTCCTGTCTTCCTCTCCTCCCTTTCCCTCTGTCTCCTCCATCCCCCCTCCTTTCATCTAACTCTAAAATCAGTAAACATATCCCCAGGTAAGGATTTTTAAAAATGTGAATCTGAGACATAATACCGAACCTTGAACTATTCAAATACTATCTACTCACAATTGAACGGAACCACTCTGCAAGACACTGAATGCCCTCATTCCTATTTTCCTTCCCAGCCTCTCCCTGGGTCACTGAGACCAAGATTCAATGTGTTCTTTTTCAGGTGTTTAAAAAGTCAGTGACTTTTTGGTTTTGGGTCTCACACCTGTGCTTCTAATTAACTTCACTCCCACCCACGTTACATTGGGGCTACCACACAAGATCCCACTTGAATGAGAATCCTTAAAGCACTTAAAAATCAGCACATAAACTGAACCACATGTGTGCGCCCATTGCAAGGGCATTGTAAGCTCTTTAGGGCCAGGGGCTAGATTTTAGTCAAGTTTGTTCTAGCACTATATTGCATCAGCCTGGAAAAGAATGAACACTTGACAAAGGTTTGTTAACTGGAGCTTTCTGGGTCATCACAGAAAATCTTAGGAAAAAAATCACTAGGGATTGCCCAAAATATTGAATGATTCTGGGAGCAGTTAAGATGAATAAAAATTATTTCAACTGAGAAGTCCACATTTGCAAATGTTTTCTTTTTCCCCTGGGAAGAAAGAATACATTTTTAGGGAAGAAAACTCTCTGGGTACCTAATGAATACCTACAGCTGGCAAAAATTGAGGGTGCTGTTGCTAGACAAAGGGGAGGCAGAGAAGGAAGATCCCAGGCCAGCCCCCTTCATCAAAATGACTCACTCACACCTGTGCTCTCCCTGCCCTCTTCATTGCCCCTTCTCTCTGCCTTTCCTTTAATTTCCTTCATGTTTTCTTCCTCTCAGTCATAAGAGTTTTACTCCACCCCCTGCGCATCTTGGGTGTACATGTGCACGGTGGTGTGCACAGAGCTGGGAAACAAGAGTGAAGGTCAAGGGTAGTGCCCAGAGAGTAGCCACAGCGTCACACCACAGTTCCATATTTTTTGTTTGACTCGGGAGAATTTTCCAGAATGGATGGAAAGAATGTGGTGGGGCTGGCAAGGGGGCTCCTGCCAGTGCAGCGGGTGGCCTGAGACCTCTTCTAGGTAGCCAGGGGCCAGAGGGTATCAGAACCCCCAAGCCGGAAGCAGCCTCTGTGATCGCAGATTCTGAAGGCATTTGCTAATTTGATAGCCGGGGTATCCGATGGTCAGGCCATCAACGCCACAGGGTTACTGAAACTCACATATGCTCCTCAGCATTTCCCAAATCTTTCCCACCTGTTGTCTTCTTGCTGCTACATAGTTAAGTTTCACCATCTCCTTCCCAAATTCTTTAAAGCGGTTTGCAAGGTCTTGTTCGTTTGTAGCATTTTTGACAGCTTCTAGGGCCTCTTCCACCTGAAATGATAAAAATAAAAACAAACATTTATAAATAAATAGTATTTAATTATTACTAAAATTGTTAGAAATGTTAGTTTTTTAAAAAAAGTAATGTGCATTAACATTTAAATAATAGGGAAAATAGTTTCTCTAAGAAGCATTAATAATCAGAATAAATATCTGTTCAAGGATTACAGAATATTTTGTAAGAATACAAAATAATAATTGCTGAACTCTTGGAGCATATAGAATACTATAGTCTGTATTTGAGTTATAATTGGACAAGGAAAGCACACTTCTAATTTTGAGAAGAAACATAAAGAAAATATATTTTTAAAAATATATAATTTTAAAGCTATTTCTAGAAATCTCCAGAACACGAACTCCTTTGCAAACAAACCTGCAGGAACTCCTAGGCTGCTAGAAGGCGGAGACCATTAGAATTTGCGACCATTCATTTTGGCAACATCTCTAAATCTGGGACTAACAGGATTATGATTTTAAATTGAGTCTATGCCTTGCTGTCTGACGGAAAGAGGACATACTGAGCCTGGAGAAGCAAGTGATTTTGACATTTTGTTGCCACTAAGAGTGGCACCAACTGGGGTGAGCAGAACGCAGCAGGCATGCCCCTCTAGTGACGTGCTCTGCTTCCAATTCCTGCGAACTGCCATCAGACATTCCAGTGTGGCTCTGGACTTGAAATATGAGTTTCACTAAAAATTCCTTTGTAAACGAGTTGAGGATTTGAGAGGTACTAAAGTTTCTTCCCCTCCAGAGTGATCTCAACTTTAATATGGTGTGAAGGTTTCCACATTTGGTATCCCTTTAGGGTTTTAACACCTGTAAATTTAATTAAAATTTAAGATATTATGGTGAACTAATTAACTACATCACTGTCAGCAAGAAAGCATCTTTGTAGAAATAGCCAAGAAATTTTTCAGCAGAAATAGCCAAAAGCACAATCCCGAGTAAATAAGACAGATACATGTTTACAAAATCAGAAGTTCTTTATGAAGGGAACCTGGCAGACAGGCTGCAACTAGTACAGGCTTCTGAGAGCAGAGGTAGAAAAAGAGAGGATGCAGCTCTGAAAGAGTCATGAGAAACGCAGAGAACACCCTCATCAGCTCGTGTAATTTGCACCAAATCAAAGGGCAACATACAGACGATTCATTGTTTGACAATGCCCAAGTACAAATGACCACCAGCATGGCTGGAAAGCCATAAATCGACGTAGTTCTAACCTGCAGAAATACAGCTGTGTTTAGGCTTAACACAGCTGCAGTCGTGTCCAACCAAACCTTCTCATCAAGCTCCACAGAGTGGAGAAAGGGAAGAGAGTGCACAAACCAGTGATAACAGATATCACCAAAACTTTCACTCCATAGAAACGATGCCCTTCAACTTCCTAAATAGGGCTGGCTCATTTTATTAGGAAAAGAGTTGGATAATGGAAGTTCTTTAGAATGGTAGTAATCTAGACTCCATACAAAATGAAGTTTCCATTTTCACCTTCTATGGAAATTCTGCATCTTTTTTTCCTTCCTAATTGTAAAAATATAAAATGATGATTTATCTCCTCAATGTTAGTCTCTCCCAATTCCTATCCAAGCTTTAAAAATCCTCAAGGAAAAGAAAGATCCATAATTAAAAAGGGGACTTTTGTGTATTAGGATACTATTTAGGGACTGAAACCAAATTTCACTTTATGGCATAGAATAGCCCACTGAAAGTATTTTTTGAGTTCAATGAGAATCTCCTACCTGAAATTTTTAAGACAACAGGCTGACGAGGTCTTGCTTTCTAATGGGTTTATAATCATTTCTGTGGCTGTCAACAGCAGCCTGGAGGGGAAGGTCTGGGCAGTTCATTTGGTCCTACTGTTGAGCTGTAAATCTTTCCTTGGGACATAAAAACTGGTTCCAGGGGAAAGGAAAATAATTGTCTAAGACAGGACTAAATCTTAGATTTGTTTTCTAATATATGTCTATAAACCAGGCTTCTCACCCCTTGTTAATTGGACCAGTTTGGAGTATTTATTTTGTTGTGCTACACATAACTTATTTTCTCAGTGGATTTTCTCTGAAGAATCCAGATTTCAGTTTGATTTTGTTTCTAATTCAATGAAGTTCTTTTGAAAAGAAACACCAGTGAAGGGGGCTGTCTGTGAGAGAGAGGACTTGATCGTACTTGGAGTTCTAGTCTAGAGGGATAGGAAAAGGATAGGGAAAGTCCATAGTGAAGAGTGGTCCAGATTCCACCCAAGGCACCCAGAAAGGGAGGAAACAGGACCAGAGTCCGGACGGTGGGCGCACACACTGCCACCAGATGGCTACAGACCATGCAGAGAGAAAGGAGAGGCAGAGTGCTGAGGGGACATGGTCAAGAAAGAGGCAAAATGGAGAAGGATTTTTTCTCACCAGACACTTGTGAGAAATCAAAATCAATGTAAAATCAAGTTTTTATTTTTGAATAAAGCTGGTGATCTCTCTCTCTTTTCCTTTCTGGGTGTCCAGGGAAGCACACAGAAGAGCTTTTTATGCCTGCCTGGGACCCAGAGTGATGGACACAAGTCAATAAGTGGGATGTCGGTCTGTGTTTGAGCCCCAGCTCTGTCGTTGGTCAGTCTGGTGACCTAGGGAAGGCACTCAATCTCTCCGACCCTCGCTGTCTTCGTTAACAAAACGAAGACTGTGTCTACAAACTGCAAGAGGTTGTTGTAAGACTTACAGGAGATAAGGAGTGATGAAAAGAAGGTATGTAAATGAAAAGCATAAAATAATATGAACAACTAAGTCTAAATATAAACTAAATAGAAATGGGCAAAATACTTAGAAAACAGTAACTCTCAGGTTGGACTTTTAAAGAGATTCGACACCATGTTACCTACAAAAGCCAATTTAAACAATAAGATACATAAAGTTGGAATTGAATGAATCCTTCTACACTAATAAATTGGAAACCTCTATGATACTGATAAGTTCTAAAATACATAAAATGTCAACATTGACACAAAAAGAAATAGTGAACATGAATAGACAAAAAATTGTTACAGAAATGGAAACAATAGCCAAAGACCCTCTACCCTTTCTCCAAATAAACCTGGAATATTATATACTTAAAAAAAAGAAAAAAGAAACATAAAGTAGCAAATATTTAGTCAAGTGCCTGCCCTACATTAAAAGTTCCTTAAACAGAGACACTGACCTCTCTGTTTAAATACTGCTGCATTGCATCTACCTAAGGAGAAATTTTTTTCTAAATGATTTTGAAGAGGAAAGGCTTCATCGTACTCTTGGAATGTCTACAGATGACGGGGGACACAGATGAAGTAGAAGGGCACTGTGGCCAGGAAACTGGCAGCAGCCTGCTGAAGTGGCCCTGAGGAGAAGGCAGGGTTGATGGGGAAGGTGTCATGGTAAGGAGAGATCTGGGAGACCCTGGCCCCCGGGTTGGGAAAGTGTACCCAATAAACTGATAATGGGAGCCCTTCAGGAGGCTGACATAGCCTTCATCCTTCCATCACCCTCATGATCTTGGGCTGACTACAGACAGCTGCTCCCCACCCATAGCCAGGCTGGGCTCATACCAGAGTGAGAACCTTTGTTCAGCCAGGTATTCCAGCCCTTCGTATTAGGAGCCTATGCATAGGTACAGCTGAAAAGACTAAAACTTCTAGAAAACATATGAGAATTTTCTCCCTAATTAGTGGGCATAGATATTCACTAATTTCAGGGCATGTCACTTCAACTCGTACAGTATGGGTCTTCTCAGAGCTTGTTCAAAGCCCACCCTTACCTCTATTCCTAAAGCAAGCCTGCTTGCCACAATATTTAGTCTACAGACTCCTTAAATTGACCTCTAATTTTCCCAATTTAAATTGCTTTCATTTAATTTGATATGAAAAAGCAATCTGAGAATTAATTTATTCATTAAATACTCACAAGGAGCTGGGCAGGCATAGGGGGATGGCAGTAGTACTGACTGAGGGGTCTGACCCCTCCCCACCTAGACAGTGTGAGCCAGTGCTCCTGTCAACATTCACTGCACACACCAGTGCTTTAAGTCACTCTTGTGATCATCACTTTCTTAGTAAAGAGAGTGGAGAAGGGCAGGAGAAAGAGAAGCAGAGAAAATGTGGATCTGAGAGAGAAATGTTGGTAGGCTGCCTTTTGTATGCACCCACACTGGGGACCAAACCCACAACATAGGCAGGCATGTGCCCTGCCCAGGAATCAAACCCAAAACCTTTTGGTTTGTGGGATGATGACCAACCAACTAAGCCGGTCAGGGCAAGATAATCCTTTCTGTTTGGACAGACTGACCTCAACCCAGGGTCCTACAGCTGACACCCAGCAGACTGAACTTCAAGTGACATTGGTGAAACTATTAAGCAAGTCGAGTGCAACTCCCTTGCTAGGTAGGATCTAGGTCTGCAGCTAAAATAAGTAAGTTTTTGGAAATAGGAGTTGTCCAAGTGAGTCAATGAATATTAGATTCAACATTTAATTACTTGTTTAGCCATGTATCCTGGCTTGACCATGGGTGTCCCAGCATTATCATACTTTATCCTTTTGCCTTCTAAAGAGAAACTGACTTTCTTGATTACATTTTATTTCCTTGTCGGCAAGTGCAAAACAAATGATTTCATTGGCAAGCAAGAATGATTAAATGCTAGTGTCATTTATTCTTTAAGTGCCATGTTTTATAAAGTACAATGATAATAGAGCTTGATATATTCCCAAAGTTATTTTCAGCTTGTGCAAGAAAAATGACACTACCCCAGCATCACTGAGTACTTAATATATATCAGACATTGTTCTACATAATGTACATACACCTAATTTTGCCCTTTTTAAAATTTCTATTTTATGGAGAAGAAACTGAGGTCAGAGTCATGATACATCCTGCCTGAGTGGTCTCACAGCAAGTGAGTGCACAATCCTGGCTTTGAACCCAGACCGTTGGCTCTAGAGTTCCCTTTTAACTCCTCTGCTGCCTCAGTTCACAGAAAGAATGAGTTTATAAAGCTGATGGGATCTGGCCTTGGACTGTACTGATCAGCCGACATGAGCACTCACTCCTTAAGGGCCTTGCCCCGTCTGGTCAGTGCAGGTTTCAGCCATCCTGCCTCTTCAGTAGCTCTAAGACAGACCCTTCTTCACTGTACACACTGCCACCGCCTTTGCCCGGCTTTTCTCCCACTCACGGGCTTGAATAATTTCAGCCCTCTTTTAATGTCTCCTTGCTTGGGCTTTCTCCTCTTCTAATTCCTTCTCCACGTTGCTGCCAAAAATAGTCATTTAAATCACAAATTTAATTCCAATATTTAGAGTACTACTAATACTCAATAGCTCCCCATAATCCATACATAGAATCCAAACTGTCACATTACCCAGGACACTCTACAATCTGTACCTCTGCCCAACTGTGTTACTGCCTCTTCTCACCTGACTTCTATGCTCCATCAACACAGAATCGCTTATGTTATTGTGAACACCCCAACCCCTCTCTGGCTCTCCTGCCTTTGTTCTTCCCTTGGTTTGTGAAGATTTCTGCAGTTAAAACATTTTGCCTGACCTGAATCCATCTTCCTTCCAGCAGGGGTGTCCAACCTTTTGGCGTCTCTGGGTCACACTGGAAGAAGAATTGCCTTGGGCTACACATTAAATACACAAACACTAACAAAAAATGATGAGCACAGAAAAAGGTTTTAAGAAAATTTATGATTTTGTGTTGGGCCACATGCAGCTCACAGGCTGTGGATTAGACACCCCTGTGGGCAAGAGCACCACATTTCTGAACAGTAAAACACTCTTTCTCCAGGGCAGTTATCAAATACAAATTCATAATTCCTGCCTGCTCTGTGGAAACATGACTTGATTATCTATTTGTTTATTTGTTTTTTATCCTCACCCAAGTATATATTTTTAATTGATTTTAGAGAGAGAGAGGAAGGGAGAGACACACAGAGAGAAAGAGAAACATCGATGTGAGAGAGAAACATAGATCAGCTGCCTCCTGTATGCGCCTTTCTGGTGTACGGGACAACACTCCACATAGCTAATCCATCCAGCCAGAGTGGGCTGGGCCCTTTAAATAGCATTTCTTTCCCCTTCAGTTTGATGTTAAGCTTTGTCAGTGGAAAGTGATGGACAGGCAACAAAGGAGGACAGAGTTTGGTGTTCTGGTATTTGTTGTGCTCCCTCAGCAGGTTCTGCTGGGGGGCGGTAGCATGTAGAATAACAGGTGGCCAGCAGTTGCTCTCAGCATGGCCCTGGGTGACTGTGGGGTACCTTCAGTGTGACTCCTCTCCAAGAGTTTTCCCCAACACCCTAAAGGACGTATTTCCAGTAAGCTCCATTCACTGGTGTGGCACCTCAGTGATTTCTCTGTCATCTGGTGAACTCAAGACATTTGGATTTCGGCCCTGGTTGGGAGGAGGGGTGGAGGCTCTCCCCAGAGGGCTCAACCTCAGTCCTATGGGTAGTGGCTACTCCTCATAGCTGCCATCCCTATATTTGTTAGAGTTATCTCGTTACTAGCCAATCCCTCATTACTCCAATCTGCTACTACAGGTAACTTTCCCTGCTCAAGTTACTATGTAGTTTCACTCTCATTATTGAACAGAATGGTAAATCTCCCCTGCTCTTTTGATGGGGCCAACTCCTTTCCAATCACTCTCAACCCTTAGATCCCAGCATCAGGCTTGGGCCTGTGACCCCAGCCTGTTCAATCTGGTCCAAACAATTGGGAAAAGGGAAAGGCAAGTCTCCTTCAGTTCAGTGAGACCCAGTCCTGAAACTTCCCACTCCCTGCCATATCCCCCTCCCTCATATGATCCTCCATTGACCAACAATACCTGTTGGTTGAACTGGTCTCATCTTCGCTTGTGGGGTGGTGAGGAAAATGAGAAGTTCTGAGAAAATTGAGAAATTAGCACAGCCCATTCCCCCTCTACATAATTAACTCAGAGATATATACCTGATACCAAAGCCAACAGAACTAGCAAGATTGTGGAATTTTTATGTGAGCTATCAGGGAAGAGAATGCCCTCTTTCTTGCTATCTTTAGTCTAGGAGCATGCAAGGCTGGGAATAGTTAGCAGCTACCTTGAGGCTATGAGGAAAGAGCCAACAGAGAAGAGTGCCTCACTGAAGAAAAGGATATAGAAACCTAATCCTTACCAAATTCTGTGACCTGATCAAGCCTTGCCTGAAGATATTGCCTATTGACTTTAAGTTTGGTGAGCTAGTATATTCCCTTTTTAAAAGACCAGGTTAAGTTATAGTAGGCATCCAATAAGTACTTCTCAAAAGGGTAACTGAATGCATAAATAAGTTCTGAACAACTCAGCTGCATGAGAGTTCACACAGAAAAGATATACTAAGACCCCGGCCAGTAATTTCTACCATTACGGTCAGAGACAAGGATATTTTATACCAATTTTCTGCTGTTATTCAAACACAAGAGCCACATTTGAGCTGTAAGACTAAATGGGAGACTATCGAGAAACAGTAAGTCCTGAGGACGCACACGAATATTTGATGCTAATGGCACAAAAAGCACCAGAAATATTAAAGTTGCCCTGTGTCATCAATGCCCCAAAACAATGGGGTGGCAGAAATAGATTTAGTTCTTGGTGGACTAAAAAAATCTGCCTTTCCTGACAAAGGTGTTGCTGTTTTCTGTATTTCTAATCCACTCTCTACACAGAAATTCTAAGACAATCAAGGACATTGTGATGCTAGGACCTCGCCTGAGGATAGAAAGAAAAGGTGATTATTTTCTCTGACACACATATGTCTAGATGTGTTTATGTGCAATGCTACCACCAATGCTAAAAACCAACAATGTAATCTGATTACATTAATTCAGAAGCTAGCGAAATGAATATCCCTCTTCATCACTGATTATAACGCAGAATCCTTTAAAAGTCTGAAGTGCCACGTGTCAACCTAACACACAATGTCTGTGATTGCAGGACACACCAGGTGTTTGGCAAGGGCAACCTCGACAATGAATGCAATTATCATTCAGGGATGTTTAAAGACGTCTGATGTGCAAATGAGTACTTTGGCTTTACTCAGGAACATTGAATTCCCATTTTGGTGATAATTAAGCTTTGAACTATGTCACACACTGTTCCATCACTAGCCTTTCGAATTTGAAACAAGTACAGTAGCGAAAACCGTATGTAGCCATGTGAACCCTAAATATAATATGCTCAAAATAGCATTCCACATTAAAGTGCATGCAAATACAAGCATGACAGAGCGAGCACCATAATATGGACAACTAGCATATCTGTATGTTAAATGGAGAGATGAACACATTAGTAGCCACAGAAACCTAAGTTTCCGGTAACAGAATGCAGAGAACCTGCCAAATCGCACCACCTCTTCGGAGTTCCGAACTCTTTACTCATTTTTAGATGGTGAACGATATTTGCTTAGGATCACTTAGCTTGCCAACAATTACTTATCTGGTTTCAGGACAGATAATGAAGGTGGGTATTTTGGAGACTAACCTGACTATTCTGCATCTACTCAGTAAATTTTTGATGGAGAAACATGAATATGTTTCTGATAAGAAGACAATTTCCACTACATTCCTGTAAGTCACTTAGAAATGAGAAAAAAATCTATATCTGGAAAGAACAGTGATAAAAAAAGTTGGCATGTAGCCTAAATGACAAAAAATAAAATATTATGTGTGATGTTTAAAGGGGAAATAGCCACTCACTGGTCACCGTGCAGGAAGCTACAGCATTCACGACCGGGTGTTACTCAAGCTTCAGAGCCAACAGGAAATAGAGTCACTACTATTAGAAAGCATCTGTCACTCTTTTCTCTCATCCGTGTTTGATCAGCTATGTAATGAAGAAACTTTTTTTTTTTAATTTGGAAAAAGCCTTGAAAAAAGTTGTAGATGATAATTCTAACCTCCTCTGTTAAAACAGGAAAGATATTTTCTTCATCCTGAGTTAAAAACAAATAAATTGCTGCTCGCAGACAACACTTGTTTGCTTATGAGAGGATGTGCTTCTATGGAAAAGAACAAAAATGCTGCTAAGAAGAATTATATACCTTGTTTATTGGCAATGAAATGTTAACACAGTGTCTTTGGTTAGGGCAGGGGAAAAACCCCATAACATGAAACCCTGATGGAACTGAACTGGAAGTGCCAGCAACCACAGCCTAAGTAATTCAGTAATGGCACCAGAAACTGTAATTCCTCACTAGCCCCACAAGATAGCAACATTTTACCACTGTTCTTCACTACAGAGGCTGCACTCCAAGTAAAACAAGTGCATTGATGATAGCCATTCTGAATTAACAAACAAGTGCTGGTGAGGATGTGGAGAAAGGGGCACACTTTTGCAATGTTGGTGGGAATGCAGACTGGTGTAGCCACTGTGGAAAGCAGCATGGAAATATCTAAAAAAGTTAAAAATGGATCTGCTTTTTGACCCAGTGATTCCACTTCTGGGAATATATCTGAAGGAACCCAAAACACTAATTCAAAAGGACACAAGCACCTATATGTTATTTGCAGTGTTATTTACAAGTGCCAAGATATGGAAGCAGCCCAAGTGTCCACCAGTAGATGAGTGGATAAAACAACTATGAGGCATTTACGCAATGGAATTCTACTCAGCCATAAAAAAAGAAGAAAATTTTATCCTTTGCAACAGTATAGATGGACCTGGAGAATACTATGCTAAGTGAAATAAGGCAGTCAGAGAAAGACAAATACCATATGATTGGATTCATATATGGAATCTAATGAACAAACTCAACTAACAGACAAAACAGAGACAGACTCATAGATGGAGAGCAGACAACAGCTAGTGGGGAGAGGGGTAAGGAGGTGCAGGGACTGAACAAAAAGGATAAAGAACTCATGGACATGGACAACAGTGCACTGATTGCTGAGGGGAAGGGGGATATAAAGGGACTAAATGGTAATAGGAAAAAGTACAATATTAAACAAAAAAACATGTGTTATGTAGTCTACAATCATTTATTAATTTATTAACTTTATTGGGATGATATTGGTTACCTAAACAGACACTTCTCCTGAGAAGACATACAAACGGCCAACAGACATATGGAAAGATGTTTCACTTCAGTAGCTATTAAGGTAATGCAAATTGAAAAACAATGAGAAACCACCTTACGCCTTTTAGGATGGTTATTTCCAACAAGGAAAGTAATGACAAGTATTGGAGAGATTGCTGAGAAAAGGAAATCCTCATTCACTGCTGGTGGGAATGTAGACTGGTACAATCATTTTAAATTTCACTACTGACAGTCTGATGAGACTTCTTAATATTGCTAAAGTGACCTTTCCATGGGTTTGTGCTAAATCCTGCCCCTCCCTTTTTAACTTCCTTTAATCTGCTGTGTTGGGAAAAGAATACAATTGACTCCACATGATGACAGGCTACAGCGATATCATCACCCAACAGCACTGGTCTAAACAGGTGGGTGCAAAGGCAAGATTATAGATGGGAACTGGCCCCTTACATTCACCTCACAGGCCTAGACTCCATGAGTACACACCAGGGCAGTTCAGCCTGTCCCCACTCCCCAAGAATAGCTTAACAGGGCCTCCCACAGCAGAAAGGAGAATGATACATGGGATACAAAGTTAACTTCTTTGCCTCAGTCCTATTCTCTCCCTTGTAAGGAAGATTATCCATCTGGGGAAAGATCTATGTTAAACTGTTGCCTCTGAAGGCTAAGTAAGTGAAAGGGAGGGAAAGAAAACCTTTTTCTCCCACACGCTTGAGAACAAAGTTATTTGTTGCTTAAAGGATACATACAGCACAGGTGGGGCTGGGAGAGGGCCAGCCCTTGCTGCAGTCTGCAAGGGGTGCTGGGATTTTACAATGGCAATGTAGCCACCCTTTACCCAACACTTACTTTGTGCCCAACTCTGTGATACACATTTCATAAGAATTTCCTATATTAGAACCTTGTACAACTCTGAGGACTGTATTATCATTAGGGCATATTAACAGGGGAAGTTTCAGAGATGTAAGGAGGTCATATGGTGTGTTACAACATGGCTAGCAGGCAAGTGAACATCACACCAAGATTAAACCTAGGCAGTCTTACTCCAGTGGCCAAATGGTCAATCATAATGTTTACTTCCTCTCAATGTCCTCTGAAATAGGTACAGACTCTTCTCATACTGCTCACTTCATCCTATTTGCAAGACCCTTCCCTGGCTCTTGAGAAACTACTCTCCAAGAACATTCTGAGAAAAACTCCCAAGCAAGTCCTGCTATGTGTCTCTTTGCTCCTCAGGCACCTGTAATAGAAATATTAAAGTAATTGTGATTTATGAATGTGGAACTCAAGTTGGAGATGCTGAAGTCCGAGGTTTTTCATAATGGTGCACAGTTCATACATAATTTAGAAATCTTGGCTGTTTTATCAGGGTGAACTCAGATAAACTATCCAGCCCAAGATTTTTTGACAGAAAATATTTGTGGTTTGGGAAAATTTTTTGGAAATTACTTAACAAACCTGAGATGGAAAGTGAGGGAAGAACAGGCTCTCATTATTATTCACTTCCCACCTCACCTGCCCCTCACTGTTCACTCCACTGACCAAGAAAATGAGACCTCGAGGGTTGGTAACAGGGCAAGTGGCATGTCAGGAATGGCCAGAGCTAGGAGAACTAAGCTGGCAATAGGTTAGTTCCCCAAAAAGGAAAGTGTGCAGTTCACATCCCATCATCTAAGACCTGAGATCAGCTCAGGGTTGGTACCGATTGTGTAGGGATAAGATCCACTGAGGGCATGGAATAGACATGATGTTTGTAAACACTGAAGTGCACCTTGGTTCAGCTGGTTGAACCATCTTGATTGCAACTAGACACCAGTCAATAACTCAGAAAACAGAGAAGGCCCAGCTATCAAGGACTGGGAATATTGCCTTGGCCCCCAGTCCAGTAAACTTTGTAAACAGAGTAAAGTTCCACTTTCATTAGGAAACGAAAAGTTAATAGGAACCAAGGACACTTGACAAGCAAGGCACATATAATGCCCAATAAGTACATAGTGTCATGGCCCAACCCAGGAATAAGAGATGTCAGGTGTGGTGTGACAAGATTAATTCCAGCAATGGGAAGTGTGATGGGGCTCCTTCTTATTGCCAGACTAAGATAGGTTCAAAATCTATATATCTAAATAAAGCCAAGACTGGAGAAGGTAACAGAATCTGTTTAACATGTGATCCACATTAGGATGGGCACAGGTGGTCATCTGGCCAGCTGTCCAGAAGCTGGCCAAGTCTACACTACCAATGGACCAGCACTGCTCCAAATTTCAAGACAGGACCAAGGCAGGTGCCCCATGCTCAGCCTCTGTAGCCTAAGTGAATACAGTTTTGTACTCCAGGAAGTAAGTTTGGAAATTCAAACTCTGTGTTTTGAAAAAAAAAAAAACAATTCAAGCAAGTCTTCTATAGCTTTTTGAATATATTATTGAATATAAGTTAATGTTGGAACAGTTTGGAGGTATGCACCCAAGTGAGTGACCAAGTGATCCGGTGAGCACTGAACCATCTTTCGCATAGTTCAGGGCTGTAATATACATGGTCAACATTCCACCATAGAAAGCAAATTTTGGTAAATTCTACATACGTACAATTTTCAGATGAGATAAAAGTCTCATGACATCCGCCATGTCCGCCAGGATGAGTAAGCGTGTGACAGCCGAGAGCAAAGCCCTTGCCGCCCGCACCATGGTGCCACGCTTCACGGATGAGCACGGGTCATCAGCAAACTCTGAAGAGGCGACGCGCATGGTCTCGCCTAGAAGACAAACACAGGAAGCCTGTGGGTAGACGGGAGGCTCAGAGCCTGGCAATCCTAACAATCTGTGGATGGACGGTCATTGTTCTCATTGCAAAACTGCCATGACTAAGCAGTCTATCTGCCACTTGCTACACAGCTGAACCTTTTGAGTCAATGGCATCAGTGCAGAAGGGCAGAGGCTGCGGGCAAAGCAAGGGGCTCACTTCACATTGAGTATGGAATTATGTTTTTAGCATCAGTAAGGAATATATTTAATTCAATTTGTCTAATAGTTGAGATGAATTTGCCTTTACCTTAATCATTCTCACTCTTCATGTCCCTTGAAACCCATGGCATCTACTAGGCTGCTCGTTGAGGTTACTGACAGTTCAGGTACAAAGCTGCATCTCCACAGAGGAATGAAACTTAAGACTTTGGCTTCATTAACACTGTCTCCTTAATTGAGTTAGACAATAACAGACTATGGAGATACCCAAATCTAGTCTTCTGATACTCTGTTAGAAACCTCTTTTCTAATATAGAGAACATTTATAAGACAATCAAACTAATCCACAAATGTTTATTAAACATATACTTGTAACAGATATCCTACTGGGCTCTGGAATTACACAGGTGACTGAGAATTCTCTGGTCTCAAGGAGTCACAATCTAATAAGGAAACAGGTTCTAAATCATACCCACAAAGCAATGATTGCAAGCCATGACAAAACATATGATTAAAAATACAGGCAAAAGAGAAAAGTAATTTACTCATTTAGTATGAGTCTGGGGGGAAGCTGTCAACTTTGATGGGCTTGGAAGAACTAAGAGGTTTAATGGGAAGACCAAGGCAGGAAGGGCACCTTACCAGATGAACAGGGTGCAAGGCCCTGAAACCTGGACTGGGCGAGGGAACTGTAGTCACCGGGGAGGCACAGTGAGGAAGGGTACAGGGAAGAAAGGTGCCAGTACTTGGGATGCTATGGAAGAGATCTAGACTGCGTCCTCAGCAGGGAGTGATGTGACATTAATAGACTGCTATTTTAGCCATGTTACATAAAATGAACTAGAGGGGACAAGGACAGGGCAGAGGAACCCGTTACCAGGGCAAATGCAGCTGTAATGTGAGAGAGTAGTCATGAGCACCTGGACCAGGACAAAGGAAAGAGAGGAAGGGAATATCAAAGAAATCTGTGTTAGAGAAACAACAGATCTTGGGGTAGATTAGATGTGAAAACCAGAGGCAGAGAAGGTGAAGCTGGTGGTGAATACTGACACAGTACAACTGGTAGGTACATGTTTGCACAAAGAGACCCAGGAGTGAGAACAAAAGGGGGATCATAAACTAGGATGAGACTGCTCCCAAGTCAATGGGGTGGATGTGCACCTGGGGCAGAGAGGACTGGGAGGAGCATAAAGAAGCTTCAAATAGCAGAGCATACGCAGGGGCACAAAAGCTTCAATAAACTACAAGAGTAGAGTTAGTATGACCAATTATTTCATTTAGAGTAAAACAACTCATTCAATATTTTCTTTACAGAAATGATTGCTTGCCACCTATTAATCAAAACCTAGCTCATTTAAATAAAGTCAATTATGTCATTATGTGTGTCCGGTAATTTATCCTAAGAAACAAGGGAAAATTTAAAACACACACACACACACTTCTTTCCATGTTATAGGTGGGTCAGAATATAACATCATTTGTTCAGTTAGTGTCATAGTTATTTAAACCCTTGCAGCCCTGGCTGGTGTGGCTCAGTGGATTGAGCGCCAGCCTGCAAAACAAAGGGTCATCTGTTTGATTCCCAGTCAGGGCACAGGCCTAGGTTGCCGGTCAGGTCCCCAGTGGGGGGCATACAAGAGGCAACCACACAATGATGTTTCTTTCCTTCTCTATCTCCCTCCCTTCCTCTTTCTCTAATAAATAAATAAATAAATAAATAAATAAATAAATAAAATCTTAAAAAAAACCTTGCAGTGATACATTTATATGAGTACTTGGGAAATGTGGGCATGTAAGGAAATATATTGTACGGCTGCATTTTTAAAAGAGACTACCATCTATAATGAGCATATAGCTAACAGCAATTATTCTTTATGCCTATGCACAAATAGCTTGATATACATCAACAGACAGGGGGAAACTTAAAAATCCATTACCATGCTGACACAATGGTGAATATTCAAGATGCATGGCCTTAGAAGACTAAATAAACTTTAAGATAGAGGCTGGCTGTTAGAAGATACATATTCAATCCAAGTGTCCCACCCTTGTCACAGACTTACATAAATTTCCTCCTCCTCCCCAGCTCCTCAGAAAAGACTCATTAGCCAATTGCTATGTGGTCTGGAGGAGAAGACTAGCTCATTCCCACTCTGTACAGAGCAGCTAGAAAGAACATTATACACCAATGAAATATTGAGAGGGTCACCACAGATAAATGATTAAGTGGAATGGATTTACTTATTTAAAGAAAAGGGAGATTGCCATGATTGGCATGGTTCAGTGGGTTGGGCATCGTCCTGCAAAGCAAAACACGTTGGTTTGATTCCCAGTCAGGGCACGAGCCTGGGTTGCTGGCCCAGTCCTCCACTGGGGCATGCAAAAGGCAACCGATTAATGTTTCTCTCTAGTACATGGACGTTTCTCTCTCTCCCTTCACTTTTCCCTAAAAATAAAATAAAATCTTTAAAAAAAAGAAAGGGGAGATTTACAGCATTCTACACATGAAGCTAGGGAACTATGTGGGTGACCCCAAATTCTGCAAGTGGAATTTATGAGAGTCATAGCTTAAGGAAAAGTAGTGGCACTGTGGAAGGGTAACTCTCAGAACAAAGGTGCCTCCTGCCAGTGTGTGGGGGACCATGACTGATCCAACTAATTTTCAAGTTCAGGTTTCCATATAAAGGGTCATTAAAATTGGCACTTCAGATGCTGACGATTTATTTGGTCAGCAATATTGCTTCAAAGCCAATGGGTGCCACATATCAGTACAGAACTCTCAGCTTGGGGCCCACAGCAGCAGGCACCCCTGAAGGAAGCTCAGGAGATAACAGCATTTCTGAGAGAGAGAGAGAGAGAAAGAGAGAGAGAGAGAGAGAGACAGAGAAAGAGAGAGAGGTGGGGGAGAGAGAGAAGAGGCCCACATTAATAAATGTGACTCTGCAAAGAGAAATATCATGCGTAATTCTGAGATTTTTCTTTGATAAATAGATGATTTCATTCAATTTAAATTAAAGCTAAAAACTCATTTTAAGCAGAGACAAATAATGTCATGTTATTAAAGATTTAAAAGGAAAGGCAACCCAAAGTTGGCTATAACTTGAATGAGTTTTATGCCCCTATAGTTTTAGGATTACTGAATTAAAGCATAAATCTATATTACAAAATGATAAGCGAGTTTATCAGCATAAAATTAGCTATTTTCCCAGGGAAATTGCTTTTTCTGTAATACCAAAAATTTTAGCTAAGAAACAGCATGCACGTATAGGAGAGGGAAGGGAGCAGTGAAGGGAGGAAAGCAGAGCCACCTGTTTCTTCTATAGTGACTGCCATGTTCCATCTTCCTCGTGGCTCTACAGGCCTAAGCTCAGAGCACCGTTTCTATGGTAAAGCTTTGGGCTGCTCCAGCAACTCTACCTCTGCTGGAAATTTAAAAAGTTAACATCTCCAAATAAGTGACTGAAGGGAAATAACAATTAATATGTATATGCTTCTATATAAAGACTTATTATACAAGTATTATTCTAAAAGCCATATATATATATGTATAAGTTCAAGGATTTAGAAATGTATTGTTAAATTCACAAAGACCTAGGATCACATCTCAACTCCACCCCAACCATAATAAACATGTGAGCTTGGCAGTGAATCAACCTTTGTGTTTCAGTCCCAGCTGTAAATTAGGGATGAGATGATGGCAGCTGCTTTATGGACTGCACTTCAGGGATAAAAGTTAGAGAGGACGCATTACTGTCATCAATGCCACTGCCCCACTACCACTGCAAACCCTCTCCAGTACAAGGGTTAGCGGTGAACTGGTTAAAGGATGAAAGTGTATTTTTTGGTTGATTCCACTCCTCGTGTATATAACAATTTAGAAGCGAAGAACATCTGCCCCAAATATGCTTATGGCTTATTGCTTTAAGTCAGATTATATGTCCCTCCCCTCAAATAGGGGGCTTGTGCTTGTTTTTCAGATCAGTGATTGTTCTGTTTCTTATGCTACCCTAAAGGTATTAGGATGGATAGATAATATTGCATAAACTTGAGATACTATCAACGCAAATGTGGAATGAAGCAGGGCAATAGTAATAAACAAAAAGAGGGATGACATGCAGATGACAGTGTCGGGAGCAGACAAGTCACTTAGGAAGCAGATCATGAACCAATGGCATGAATGTCACATGTCTCATCCTCTGACAGGCAGCCCTGCATTCAGTGTAAGCAATCTTTAATATTTGGCAAATGAACTACTGAAAGACTGTGAGAAGCAAGAAAAAAGCAAGGTTTGGAGAAGTCAGAGTGAAAGAATGGAAAACTCAGAAAGTAGATGGTTCTAGATGCTGAGGAGTGTTTAACTTCTGCTGTCTTTGCATTCTTTCGGCAACAGAAGGCTCTGGGCTTGTCCCCTCGAATCAAAAGCTAGCAGAGCTACAGTGAGAAAGGAAATGGGGAAAAATGCAAGGCACAGAGCCCATGGAATGAAATAACCAGAACTAGAGTAGATTAAGACCTATGAAGCCAGATAGGAAAATTATGATGTACCTACCATACTTTGTGTGGCAATTTACGTTGTCAATATTTTGATTATAAAATAAAGATTACTCCTTTTTGAGAAGTGAAAAATACAGATAATTAAAGAGAACCAGATAGCATACACTATTCCAGGAACCAAAGACAACCACCAGGGGACATTTGATAAGCTCTCTTCTAGAAAGTTCTTTATGCCTATACTTTTAAACAGTAGTTATAATATGTAATATAACTGCATATTCTCCTTTGTCTAATTACATATATTTTCCTTTGTTTAATTACATAAGTTATATGGCATATAATCATTAACATTCTTTCAATTTCCCTCATTACAGAGTTTCTAGAGGAAATGAGAGAAAAAGAACAAGAAGTTCCGAACCTCTTCACGAAGGTTTTTTTTCCTTTTCACAATATCCCATGCCTGCCTCAGAACCTTTTTCATACATATTTTCCTCAAAGTACAAATCTTAAAGGATACTAAGAAATAGATCCTATACAGCAATTCAAGACAACACAGTCTGCTTTTAGAGAAGAAAACAAGATTGGTGGGGTATATTAGCTGACCACAGTTTTGCAGTCTTCACTAATTCTGTTCCCTAAACCACATCATCACTGAGCCACACACTCCCAAAGCCAGTGCAGGAATAACTGAATTTTAGGATGGTAACTGAGTAGAAAGTGGACATCTCCTGAATGCTTTATCACTTTGATTATGTTGCAGATTCTGTAAGGAGATGTGATGCTTGAAAGCCACTTACTGCTATGGTTAGCTAATTTTCAAATCATGGTGGGAAAACACTGATGTTCCTTTGAGATAAAGCAAACTAAAATGTTAAATGAATGGTCAATGTGGAAAACGCCACAGAAGTTACAATGTTATCAGAGACAACATTACATCATGCCTCTTGGTTCCTTTTCAGAAGACACAGGAGCGCTCCTTGAGAAGAATCACACAGAACTGGGTGATATACAGCAAAAGATGAGTTGAGCAGGCGGCGATGACGCCAAGGGCCTCTGAACTCACCGCATTACAAACACTGAGGAATATCCGGTTTGAGGCTGGTTCCTGCATCCAGAGGATGGGGCCCACGAGGTGATTCAAGTTTTCTTTCATTTTAAGATTCTATTAGGTTGTGTCTATTTGGAGTTAATATATTGATATGTGCTCTCTGATCTCATTCCTAATAAGTAAATTTCTCTTTTATTTAGAATTCATAGTATGTAAAGGTCTGTTCCAATAGCCTTACATGGTTTAATTCAATTACTGTGCAATAAAATAAATACTTACACTGTCACCATTTATACCAAAGGAAACAGAAAAGAGAATTGGAAGCTCACCTAGCTAAGGTCAAACATCTGGCAAGTGATTCTGGTGGGGCCAGAATTCAAAGCCAGTCTGGCCCCACTCTTTTAACAAGAGTGCTTTAGAAATATCTTTAAATTCTACTTACTATACTAACTTATCTGTTTATTTATCTTTGTGTGGACCTATATTATGAGTTGAGGGCTCATATATTATTTTATTTGGTTAGTGGAGTATTTTAAGAAAAAAAGAGAGAGGGGAGAGGGGGAAGGAAGGAGGGACGGAGGGAGGGAGGGAGGGAGGGAGGGAGGGAGGAAGGAAGGAAGGAAGGAAGGAAGGAAGGAAGGAAGGAAGGAAGGAGGGAAGGAAGGAGGGAAGGAAGGAAGGAAGAAATAAAGGGAAGGGAACTGAATAAACAAAGTCATTTCTTCACTTATCCTCAGGCTCCCCCACTCCCTGGCAGGGCTGATTTATGACTGTCTGTGCCTACATATTCAATACTTCTCAGTCCTCACCCCTTTCCCAGGACTGTAAGCATGGTCAGAGTGGGGACCATAACCGTAGCATATCGATTCTTTACTCCTAGTATTTAACACACACTTGGCAAGGTACATTTACTTCACTATTGGGAGGGGCAAAAGAAGGCCTTCCCAGTAACTTACATTTTAAAACATATCAAATTAATGCTGAAGCAGGGAGAAAGGACAAAAGAAATCCTGAATGCTACACACTTCACCATAATAATCTGAATAATTTCTTCCTTTTTTTTTTTAATTGGACTTGTAAGTTCAGCAAACGGCCTGGGAGCTATAACACTGAGAACGGCAAGTGCTAGTAGAAGTAAGCAACTCCCTCATTTCTCCTTAGTTTTGTGATCAAGAAGAAAGAACAGTTAAACGTTTTTGGAAACAATCAAGCATTTGAGAGAGCAATGTATGCATTTCACCCCAGGGTGGTTAGGGCTCAAACTCATGATTAGGGGAAATGATTGACAATCAAAATTTTCCAAGGCTTAGGGATGATGACAGCATTCATCTATTTTCTCAAGCAAAATCTACATTATATAAGCCACCTCATGCAGACCCTCTCGTTCCTAGCACTGAATAGTTCAGGTGTTTCTGTTACCAAAATGCGAGATATTTGTGGCCTACATATGTGAAATTCAGAAGACAGCCTTACATGCTTATGTTTTTTAAAAGCACATATTATGCAAACCACATCAAAACCATGAAAATATTATAAAATGAGAATGCCTTTTCCTCTGTCTTTCCACCAAGCGTAGTCTTTGGCAAAGAACTCTATCTTTCTTCATTTTTCCAAGGAGATCCCTGAGCAAATGAGACATGACATGGGACACAGGAGAAGGCTGATGGACCCACTGTCTCTGAAGTGATTGTGAGACTGGTGAGTTTCTGACCTGGGTGGGCCCTCCTCCTGCATCATTCAACAGCTCACTCTCCCCGCACAGATAAAGACACAGAAGCCAAGTGGAGAATGACATGCTGGATGCAGGTCAGGCAGCTGGGTAAGGCCAGTATCCCAGGTTCCTTACATCCATATTAGGGGCTCTGGCCACAGCCCCAGAATGTTTGGGAGACCAATAAAGCATGATATGACACCAGCAAATTAAAACTTCCTTCTCAGCTATTAAAATCCCCAAATAACTGCCAAGGCTGATGTGGCTCAGTAGACTGAGCATTAGCCTGAGAACTGAGGGGTTGCCAGTTCGATTCCCAGTCAGAGCACATGCCTGGGTTGCTGACCAGGTGCCTAGTGTGGTGTGTGTGAGAAGCAACTGCACACTGATGTTTCTCTCCCCTTTTCTTTCCCTTCACATCTCTCTAAAAATAAATAAATAAAATCTTTTAAAAAATCCCCAAATAACCATATGACCTTGTTTCAGCCCTACCTCAGGGGCTTGAGTGGCTCTGAAGAGCAAGGAGCATCCTCATTTGGTCAGGCCCAGGATTCTTTATCAAGGTGGGTGACTGAATCCATCCCAATGCAATTTTTCTCATATCAAGATATGTTCAGTATGCAAAAGTACTATGAATGTCAGTCACTGATGATTAAGTGTATTGAATGTTATGAGCTATTAAACATAGTTAGAGACAGTAATGCACCACCTTGCAGAAGGCACAGATCATTAAACATATGGATTTTAAATATTTCAGCTGTAGCCTTTTCCTGGATTAGGAGGAGAGGGTGTAAGGTAATTTTGCATTGTTGTAGCCAGAAAAATCATTAAGCTGCAATATGGCATACTTCACAAATGAGGTCTTCACAAAGACCCGTTAAACGTACAATAGCAAGAGTCATATTCCATAAAAAGGTGATTATTGCCCTGGGCTCGAGTACAGTGGAATTCCATAAACTTGGAAACAATAAACAGTAATATGCTAAGCATGAGAGAAACATGGAGTACAGAAGATAAATACAGAACCCAATGTCACAATATTTTTATAAAATTAAGACAAATACTGATAAACATGTAAATGTTATTATGCAATGAAAGTGTTTCTGAAATAAGTATATCAAATATATACTATTGTAAGAAATGGAAGCAGACTATGTCATTCAAATTCCAAAATCTGACCATTCTGGGGTTTTTTGCTTCCAAACCAGTAAGGAAAATCAGTTTTCTCCACAAACATAACTTAATTGAGTTGTAATTTTACAGCACTGTTTACCAGGTTCATGATACCAATTACTTGGAACGTTTTTTGCTTTGTTTCTAGTTTTTTAAATGTGTGGAAGAGTTTTCTATCCATAATCAACTCTTCTCATTATGAGGATTGTTCCTGTGTTTTCATTTAGCCAGAGACTACTTCAGAAAAAGTTGCCTATTTTACAGTCTGGCAATTTCAAGCATAGTTTATCTGCAGCCTATATGGTGCAGTTCACATAATGCTCCTTTATTTGTGCTTCCTATGTGCTTTTCTTTGCATTTGTATGTCAGCTGATATGAAATCAGTGATGCAAGTATTTTTTAGTTGTACTAATGACAAATTTGAAGTACCATAGTAACATGCAAATATATCTATACACAGAATCTCAAGATAGCCTAAAGGGTATAAAAAAGCTTAAATTATATGGACTAATTTGGGGACAGTCAGTTGTGAATTTGTAAAATCTCATCAAAAACAGAAGGTTACTAAAAAAATAACTATAGCGGTAAATTGTAGCAAATAAAACTCAGAGTCAACAGTCCCAGCTTCTGGTCTGGACTCTCCCCTAGTTGGCTGCATTACCTTGAGCAAGCCGTGTAAGGCTCTTGATACTTGTCTTTCTTTATTCCTCTAATGGGTAGCTTTAGCCATGTCTCTGAGAGATGGCAGAGACTGCCTATACACTGTCACCCCGCCAAGCTCCCTGGTAGATTGATAAAGGGCAAACTATAGAAGAGAGTGTCCCAGACAAATGCACTGCTCAGTGTTAATTAGCTCCTTGGTGCCATACTGGGCAGGTCTGGAACAACGGTGAGATTTCAGCATCTCTCTTTATCCTTTTTACATCAAGCCCTAAATGAAAAGTGGGATTGAGGGTTCTAGGGCCCCTTTCCCGTGAGTGATTCATTTTTCTCTAAGATATCCAAAGGAAAGAAATCCCACCTTATCATACCAGTGTCATGAAATTGGAGGGAATAATAGAGAAACAAAAAATAAAATCAGTGTATTTTAACCTTTACTTCCCTTCCATTATAAATGTGAACCACTAGTTCTGTCCAAATCATGTACAATATCCAAAATGTCAGGAAACAGAGGACAAAATTATTTTTTATTTTCTAATTAAATTTACAAATAATCTGCTCAATGTTTTTCAAGTTCCAGACATCATTTCTTCTAAAGAAGATAACAATTTAAAGCAATAAATCAATCATTCAACTGAAGAAAAATAGGATAAATGCACTAAATAAAAGCAGGATTTTGGACACTCTTTGGTCAGTTGGACCCATCCTTGGACTCTGGTGCCAGCCTCAGTCTTCATGCCTTTTGCAGGCTGCTCCCAAGCAAGGGGGCCCAGCATAAGAGGGAAATTTTAATAAAATACTTGAAAAATTGCCCCTATACTCTTGCTGGTAAAGATAAGTGCCCAGCTCCTTAGTAAACATATTACTTGCTACAAAGTAATAAACTCATGTTGAGAGTATTAATTTAACCTCCCATGCAGGTCTGTGTATAGAGAGAGAACATTCTGATCATGCTGAAGTTAGTATTCCACTCTGCATGACAGCATAATGATTAAAAAACTAACACAGAATTTTAAAGCAACTCTTGATACATGATACTTAATTCTTACATCACCTGCATGTTACCGAGATAGAGAGATCGAACAGCAATTGTCCTGGGGCACTGCTGGGAGATGTCTGTGCTAAGTATGGGAACTAGTTTTGAACAATGAAGAGAAGTTGATCTTCACATCAAAAGAAGTTTAAAGGAAAGTTTGGAAAAGAAAATACTAATGTTAAAGAACCTGTAGGTAGGAAGAATTTACGAGACAGAGACTGAAGCTTTACGAAGTACTACCGTGCTAAGGTTAGCTTAGTACTAACGTGCAAATTTTTAAGCCATCTTTAGATAGTGTTTATGAAGTAAGAAGTAAGTCATCCAGGCACATTGGACAGGAGACAATCAGCCCAGGCTGATTTGGTCTGAGCCCACACAGAGGTCACCACCTAGTTACCTGGGTCAAGGCTGTTGTTACTAAGATGGAAAAAAAGCCTGATATGAACCTGCCATGCACCCTTTCCAGGATGCCCTAAGAAACAATGGGCAGTTCACTATATTTAATTCTCAAGACAGATTGTAGGTTCAATAATTTTTCATAGACCCATTTGTTATCTTCACACAATTCCAAGTTAAAGAATCCTTTCAGGTATAAATGCACAGACATGCAAAAGCTTGTCACATAAACCCCATCATGTGTGCCCCATTTAAACACTCCAGCCAAGCCTTTGGCAGGAGGAGATGGCAAAGCCAGTAATGATTCACAGAATTTAGCCTTAAGGATTTTTTGCTTCCTGGGCTGCTACACATTCTAATTACATTTGAGAATCCCCAAACCTACTTATTTTCAATAATCAACAGATGCAGATTGAGATCATTTCGAAAAATGGCAGCACTGCAAAAAGCTATTGGTCCCACTCTGTGTGGATCTCAATGTAATTAATGTTACCTCTCACTTATACTTGCCTTTAGCTCATCTCCTTCTTTCCCAGAGACTAAGAATAGGTGACTGCATGATCTCGAGAGCCCTTTCCAATTTGGGAAACTAATGCAAAATACAGTAACAGCTATTATTTATCAAATGCCTACTATGTACCAGGCACAATGTTAATCACTTTACATATATTACCTCACAATAAGATGGATAACATTATCTCCATTTCTATGATAAAAGAAATTATGGCTTAGCTTAAAAATGCTTATCGATTTGCCCAAAGTCAGCTTTAACTTTAGGATTTGAATCTAAGGCTGCTGAACTTGAAGTCTGTGATCCTATGAACCTTGATGTTCCAAGCCAAAGGTCTACTGAAAAAAATCTAAAACACAATATAGTGATGATAATTATAATAACAGTGATTATAGCTAATCCTGACATAATGCTTATTTAGTGCCACATACTGTTCTAGGCATTGCACTTACTCATTTAACCCTTATGAAAATTCAGTGAGATAGGTACTATTCCCATTTTATAAATAAGAAAACTGAATCAAATAAAGATTAATTAATTTGTCAAAGACTAAAATAACTAGGTAACAAAATAAGGATTTTAGCCTAAAAAGTCTAACTACAGATTTTGGGATTTAACCAATTCTCAGATAATGTACATGGTTACATGTCAAGCAAAGGAAAACAAAAAATACAGTGACAAAAATATGGTTATAACAACAATAATATGGTTAAAACACCGATGGCAAAAGTCCATGTCTTTAGTTATGTTGTGGCAGTGTTGTGAAACTGATCTTTAAAATAAAATTTGGACACTAAAATCATGCCCTCATGTACTGTAATTTTAAAGAACTAGGACAATATTTAAACAAAAAATTATGAGGGGTAAATAAAGTAGGAAGGATATAGAAAGGGAAGAGAACCTGTGCCTCTCCCTGTAAAATCAGACATTAAGCACTCATGCACATCGTGATTCCCGGATGTCCGACCAACGATACTGTGGCTACCACGTGATCAACCCTGACTCCTTTTTTTCCTAATTTAGAGGCAACTTCAGAAACTTCTTTAACCTGCAAGTAGCCAACTGTCCACAAGTAAGCAAAAACATGACTTTACTATTTCAGATGGTAAAGTTTAGCATTGCAATGCCTCCTCCAGCCACCATTTCTTCATTAGGACCATCAATACATTGAAAGGGCTGCTGACTGAGCACAAAAAGTATATGTATATATATATATATTTTTTTAAGGATTCATCAAAAACAACAACAACCTCACAGACAGACAACAGTATGGTGATCACCAGATGGAAATGGGGGTGGGGAGAGGTAGAAGAGGGTAAAGGGGGGATAAATGGTGATGGAAGGAGGCATGACAGGAGTGGTAAACACAATACAATATAAATATGAGGTATTATAGAATTGTATGCCTTAAATCTATATAATATTTTTAAAGATTTATTTATTTTTAGAGAGAGGAGAAGGGAAGGAGAAAGAGAGGCACAGAAACATCAATGTGTGGTTGCTTCTCAAGTGACCTCCCACTGGGGACCTGGTCTGCAACCTAGGCATGTGCCTGAGATTGGAACCCATAATTTTATTAATCAATGTTACCCCAATAAATTCAATTAAAAATTAAAGGACCTGGAACTTTTGGGGTAATAAATAAATAAAAGCACAGCTGATAGTAGAATAAGAAATCAATAACCATCTATAAAAATTAACCTGCTTTGAACCTATTATGCACATGTATGCACAATAATTATAAATCAAAAGAAGCAACAAAAAATAACTAACACTTCATCACATGACAGATTTAATCCTTTGAATTCTTACCTTCTTAAAAAGTACATATTTGGCATTTCCCACTGTTAATTTAATATTATCTATTAGCTGCCTTCAATTAGAACTTGTAACTCCTCTGAGTCTTAGGCTTATTAACCTTTACACATGGCAACTAAAGTTAAGTGAAAATGTTAATAGTATTAATACTCTTCTAGCAAAATATTAAGTAATAAATTATCCATAGGACAAGCTCTTAAAATAATTGTGTTTTGTCTCTGAAAGCATACCAGTGAAGAATCTGGGCTCAGACTTCTTGAGCTTAAGTTCCAGTTCAGACATATCTTTTTCCTAGTGTGACCTTGTGCAAATTACTTAACCTTTCTAAGATCATCGTTAAAATGAATAAAATCACAAGCCATGTCAAAAATCTAGTGAAAAAATTAAATGAGAGGATGTTAAAGACAGAATAGCAAAAAATATTATTTTCAAGACACATTTAAATGCATGTAAAACACAGCAAACATCCTTATTAGTGGGAAATACCTGAGCAAAAGAAAAAAAATTGCAGCCTTGAAATCAAATGATAAATTGATTCTGGAGCACTGACAATCTTAGTTATCTTCAATCTCAATAGTTAAGAGACTGGTTTTAATGACCACACATGGGGAAGAAGAATGTCTTGACCCTCACAAGGAGTGGAACTCTAATGTTGTCCAAACAAAATAAAATTTGGATTCTTCGAGTACTGTATCAGTGAAAGTAATAACTAGAAAAGCATGTGTCCCTTGGCAAACAGAAATGGAAAAAACAAAAAAAGGAACAACTTGCTCTACCTGTTTTTAAAAATCAGGTGTTTCATTTATAATGAATAATGATATTCTATAACCAGAGTGCTATCCTCATGTATTCGTAGGAAATTCATCTGTAATACCAGTATATACTGGGAAATTAGATTAGAGAAATTATTTTAAATATAGTTTTAGAATGCTGGTGTCTGGGGGTCCCTAAGAGAATTGAAATCAAATGTTTTTTGGAAGGAAGCATAGGACTCTCTCAAATAAAACTTCATAAAAAATGAGTATATATTTCAAATATAGAACACTACAGATGTGCTGAGTGGCAGGATAATGATCTTAAAGAACTTAGTAATTAAATTAAAGAAATTAATAATTAAAGAACTTCAGATAATGGAACAATAATATATAAAATATACAATAAATATTTTAAAGTATTTATAGAAAATAAAAATTTGAAAACACAAATTAAGAAAATGATGCACTGAGCCAATTAATTTTTCTTTAAATAATAAAAATTAAATCTCAAAGGAAAGACTAAATAATAGATTAGATACAACTAATAAGGAAACCAGTGAAGTGGAAGATAGTTGAAATTACCAAAACAAAACACAATAAAAGACCATATAATCAAAGAAATTACACACAAGCAAAATACACGCATAGATAAGTTTTCTAATGTAAGTATAATCAGAGTTGAAAAGGGCAGAGAGAATGAAAAAGCCAGTTCTTGTGAGGTCACGGCTGAGAATGTTCCAGATTTCAATAAATGCGTGAATCCTCTGATTCAAGATACACCAACCAAGATAAATAAAAGGAAGTCCATATTTGATCACTGCATAGAGAAACTGAAGACAAGGAAAGTCAAACAGAAGATCTTAAGTGTAGCTAGAAAGAAAGACAGAACAACTAGAAGAAATTATATTGACAGCATCCTTCTCAATGGTAAAATGAAAGCATAATATCTTCAATGTATTAAAAAAGGCAAATTATAAATATACATCTATCTAAAATATTTAACTAAGAGCAAAATGAAGAGTTTCAAAAAAATATGAGACAGCTTAATGCCAAGCACCTCTATTAAAGGAACCATGAAAATGTATACATCATGAAGAAAGACTGAAGTTCAGAAGAGAATGAATTTAAAAGATTAATGAAATAATATGCATAAATAACTTAGCCCAGTTTGTAGGTAGTCCCTAGTAAACAATACAATATGGTACCAAGTAATAATACCAATAGTGGTGGTGACACAGCAGAAGTAGTAGACCCTTGTAATAGTATATTTTCTAGAAAGATGTCTAATGATGGTTTTATGACTTATAGTCTCTTACTTTCACACTATACCTAATATCAGCAGTGGGAATCTATCCTACCAACATACATGTGACTTCAACATCTAATCTTGCCTTCATCTGAAATTTCGACTCTAAATGGAATTCATGTCAAAATACTTCCAATTTGACCTCATCAGTATGTTAAGTAATTACACAGTCCCCATGATTTCTAAAGCCAGTATCCTAACCAAAATTCCTAGCATAATACCGAAAACTTCATGAGTACCCAATCAGCCCCCAGTTTCTATGCTTATACTCTTTCTATCCATCCAATGCTCAGCAGCAAAAATTGTCACTAGTCATATCATGAGAACCCTATTAAAATCATTAATCAGAGTGCATTCTTACATTAAATCAAGAACTCTAATATATAGTTTTAAAAAATTCTACCAATTATCCTCCCCCTTATCCATTATTCAGACATAGCCTCTTAGTGCTTTGGTTTACACTACACTTTGGTGTGGAAAACCTTCCAGCTTTTACTAAAGCATGACAATCTACTTTCTGCCATCGCTCTCCTGCTCTGCTTTCTCTACCCATCACCTGCCTGCAGTCTTTTTTTCACGGTCAATATAAGCTCCACTTGTCTAAACTACTTTGCATTCCCTTGGCTGTAGAAGCTAGGTTACATAATTTTGTTATTCCAAATAATACTCTGTCTTTTAAATCCTCAATTAAATATTAAGCTGAGCTCAATAAGTGTAATTTTTAAATTGATTGCATTTTTTTCATTTCTAATCTTTAAAAAATATTAGTCTGATAAATATAGCATAACTATTAAATGAAATCTTATTTTTTCACTATTCTGGATAACAGAAAAAGGACTAATCAATATAGGGAACTTGATCAAGTAATATCATATATTTAAATTGGCCCTAATCACAAACATCTTAGAATAAATCCTGCATAACATTATTCTTTTATTCCTTTTCCTTTAAGCTTGGCAATTTTCTAAAAATAAAATCAACTTCCTTTGGAAATTACAAAGGTCTGAGCAATAAAGCATAAATCTTTTGGAAGACCTGGGTTATTTCCCCATAGACTAAACCTGCATTTTCAAACATTGATTTTTAAAAAAAAACACCTCTTCCTCCTTTCTAACCATAAATCGTGAAGGGAGACTATACTGGGGACTGGGGAGTAAGAAGATAATGAATGGGCTAAGAAAGAAAAATGTTGATCCCTGACGTGCTCCCCACATACATCTAAAACTGCACAACGCATCTTCCCATCTGCAGCCCTCTGCCATCATGCTCAGCACTGGTGAACGGTATGCTATGGGGTGAACTGTGCCCCCCTCCCAAAAGATACATCAAAGTCCTAACCTCCAGTCCCTATGACTATGGTCTTATTTGCACAGAGAGACTCTGTATAAATGTAATCAAATTAGGATGAGGTCATACTGAATTAGGGTGTGCCCTGACCCAATATGACTGGTGTTCTTTGAGAAGAGAAGAGACCAGATAACAGACACTCAAGGGGAAAACACCAAATAGGGACAGTGGCAGAGACCAAACTACTAAAGTTGCAAGTAAAGGGACACCAAAGATTGCCTGCAAACCACCAGAAGCTAGGAAAGGGCAAGGAAGGAGTATCCCCTCCAGATTTCAGAGGGACCATGACCTTGCCAGCACTTTCATGTTGAATGTCTGGCCTCCAGAATTGTGAGATAATACATTTCTGTTATTTGAAGCAATCCAGTTTGTGGTAACTTACCTTATTACAGAAGCCCTAGGAAATTGATAGAAAAGGAGATAGGGATAATCCCTTTGTGAGAAATACTGAATTTTAAAACGATTTTTAATATATCCTGCAATCTCAGCTTTGGTTGTTAGATCAGCCTGCAAGATGCCCCACAAGAGTTTGGGCAGAAGTCATTCAAATTCACTCTCACAGTAAAATTTAGTCATCCAGGTACCAGCTTTCCATAATCTCAAGTTTCTCTCATGACTGCTGACCCAAAAGTAGGCAGGGTTGCAATGTAACCATTTAAGGAGTGAAAAGCACCCTCCCTGAGTGCTGAGGAAAAGAGACACATTGTCAAGAGTATCTGATGCTCCAAAGATTAAATCCAATGAGCTCTGAATGGCTGTCATGCTGTGATTGACAGGAGTTGTCTGTGAAAAGCCTTCCCCTCCATGCAGGGCTGGGAAGTGAGCCAGAGGTGGCAGGAAGCAGACGAAACAAGTAACAGGAAAACTGGAGATCTGTAATGGTTGCTATTAGAAAAGATATTAGAAATGATGCTGGGGTAGTGAGGGAGCAGTGGAGACAATGTGGGGAGTCAAAGAAGGAGGCAGTTCTGTAGCACGTTCAGGCATGTATCTTTAGGTCTCACCTCTAACAGCCTCACTCTCCCTGAGACATGCAGAAGACATGGGTCAGCTTGGCAGCATGTATGGGCAAATACACAAGGTGATATTGCCTGAAAGCTAGTAAAATAGGTGCCCACAGGAGCAAGCCAAGCTAAAGGGATATGAACCATGCAGTAGCTCATTGTACTCAGTAACTATGGTAGTCACTCCAAAGAAGACTTAAGAATGACTGAAATGTTTCATAATTTCCCTGCCTTTCTTGGCAGATTGATTCTATCCACAAATTTCACTGCTATTCCAAATATAAAATTGCACTGGTAATATGTTAGAAAGATGAAAACCAGATCCATCAATGAATTCAGGAATACTTGTAAACATAGTTGCTAGAGCCCTCGGAGAGCAACTGCTGACCGTATTCCCCGACTCTGGCTCCATGGCATGGTCAGTTGCCAGGTTAGTGACATGCATCAAAACAAATACACGCACACATAAAGATGGAATTTTCACTTTTATTTTTGTGCAAAATTCCAATAAATGTCAAACAGTAAAAAGTTCTTTATAAACAGATCACGGACTAGTATAATATTTGTAACTTACCTTTAATATTCCAAAAATAATACCAGTGGTATTTGTTGAATTATATTCATACTGAGTATCCATTATATGCCAGGTACTATGCTAGCCGATAATGATAGTGCCAATAATGCTTAATGTACATCTATCTCCAAAATCCCTAAGGCCTAATAAATAGTTATATGTAATCAAAGTTTTCCCTAAGGCTACTGGGAAAACTGAAATGACAAATAATAATGAAAAAAATGTTAAGTCAAGGCAGATGACATATAACCAAGTGATGATTTCATAAAGATAAGAAATAGAACTTAGAAAGAAGGATTTCTTTAGTATTTCAGTCATTGTCTAGAAAATACACACTATGTATTCTACTTGCTGCACACCTATATGAAGAAAAAAAAGATAATAATCTAAAATCTAATTCATGTCAGTTACTGTCCCAGGAAAACAAATTCCAAGGCAACAACCAGCACTGTATTCGATCAGGTATTCATCAGAAATGCAACCAAAATCCAAGTATAACATGAGGGTTCATGTTTATGACAAGGCCCCTGAGGCAGTAAAAAAATGTTTACCAATAAACATTATAAAGTTTTATCATTATAGTCATTTAAAATGAAACAAAAGAAACTTAGACTATAAATTCGTAAGAATAAAACTAACTTAAAGGATAAAAACCTTTAAGGAGGAAATTATAAAAGTATTGAAATACATAAAACAAAACATGAGGGGGTGTTTGGAAGTGCAAGGAGTTCGTGTGTATGCCAGTTGCCATAACAACAGGCAGCAGAGTTTTTTATTGAGGGACTCTTAACTTTTAGAAAGCAAACAGGGTATCAACTATCCAGTGAAAAAGGGTGAGTCCTAAGCTGGAGCTTACTGCAGAGCAGGTACAGGATATCCGGATAAATTTTGATTTCCTCAATACTGATGCAATTGGGACTACCGATGTGAAGGAACTTCAGGTGGCAATGACAGCATTGGGCTTTGAACCCACAAAAGAAGAGATTAAGAAAATGATAAGTGAAATTGATAAGGAAGGGACAGGAAAAATGGACTTCAATGACTTTTTGACTGCGGTGACATAGACAATGTCTGAGAAAGATACCAAAGAAGAAATCCTGAAAGCTCTCAAGCTCTTTGATGATGGTAACACTGGGGAGATACCATTCAACTATCTAAAACCCATAGCCTAGAAGCTGGGTGAGAACCCCACGGATGAGGAGCTGCAGGAAATGATTGATGAAGCTGATGGAGATGGAGACGGAGAAGTTAATGAGCAGCAGTTCCTACGTATCCTGGAAAAGATCAGCCTTTATGAAGATTACTCTCTTCTTTTCTAGTGCCAGCACACATAACTAGATTTAGTGCCTGCCACTGTGTGAAACCTGGTTTTTGAGAACACAAACTTATTCCCCACTGACTTTCCTGTATAACTTTAGTAACCACCTCAAATCTGTTTTACACTTTTGCAAGTGTTCTTTGACAGTAAAGTTCTTTTGGAGGTGACCTGCTGCTTACTTTAATTCCCCAAAGCAGAACCAGAGCACATTGGCGTGAAGGGTCTGAAAGCTCCCACCCACCTGCTGTTCTGCCTTGTAGCACTTCTCTCGTCATGAGTTCCCACATTTGTGCCACCACAGCCGTGGGCATCTCTTGGATGGTTCTGATTTTCATTGACACTTGAGTGCAGCTTGCTGTTTTAAAAAAATCCAGTGAACTTTCTCACTTGCATTTGGATACGTTTTGTTATTTGTTTGGTCTTTAAAATAAAACCTTTCGTACTTTGAAAAAAAAAACATGATATGATGGAGAAATATACCCTGATAATAATTATAACTCAATATCTAAATATGGAAATTATTTGCAAATTGATCTATAAATTTATTGCAACCATAATCAAAATCCCAACAAAGTTCTGTTAAAGAGAAATTAAGATGACATGAAAAATCAGATTGAAGAACAAAGGGCAAAAAAACCATAACCAAGATGATTCTGAAGAATAACAAAAAGGGATGAGGTCTTGCCCTGTCAGATATCAATATTCACTAACGAACTATGGTAATTTAGTCAAAGTGGTGTGTACGCAGAGACTGACCAGTAGGACAGAACGAAATGCCTTACAAATGTGACATATGACAAATAGGAGAGAAATGAACTGTTCCACTGGTACTAAATACTGAGTATAAATAGAAACAATAATATAAGTAGATCAAATAAAAATCAGAGTAAAAATTATAAAAGCAAAACTTTTAAACATTAAGAAAAATATTTAGAAATATGTATTTATGATATTGGAATAGGAAATAATTTCTTAAACAGGACTCAAAACACTCAACAAATAAAAGATCAATAAAATAAAGTAAATTATAATTTTAAAAATCTTTACATAAGAAACAGACATGAACAAGTTGAAAATATTAGTAACTGACCAGGAGTATCTATTTGCAAAAAATATATAAAATGCAAAATTTGAATATCCAAAATATATTATTTTAGATGAAGAGGCACAAAAAACCCAATGGAAAAGTAATCAAAGAAAATGAAAGATGGCAGGCCCAAATAGCTGATAAACGTATGAAAAGCCTGACAAAAGAAGTAGAATTTAAGTTAACAGTATGATACTATTTTGTACCCATTAGATTGGGGGAAAAAAAAAAAAACACTAAACACTCTGATGAAGTTTAGCAAGGATGTTGAAAACAGGAAATCCTATAAACTACTAGGAGGAGTATAAATTGTTACAAGTACTTTAGAGATTATTTTCACACTCTTTGGTAAAGGTGAATAGTACAGGCCCTAGGACTCAGCAATTCTATATTTAGTCAGCTTATAAGAGGGGGAAAAAGATCTAAGGCAAATCAGTCGGTTATTGTCCCAGGAAAGCAAGTTCCAGAACAGCTCTACCAGCTTATACCTATTTACTGGCCGTGTTATTTAACAATTATACTTCCAGGCATATTCCCACGAGACAACCTTGTACTTGTTCTAAGAAGCACAGAAAGATTAGTTTACTGTAGTTCTGTGTATTATCGGCAGATATTGGAAATGCCCCAAATGCCCAACAACAGTAAAATAGTAAATCTGTGCTTCCAATGGAATAATTTAATAAATTGTAGAAAATAGCTATGTTCCTTTAGTTAGGTTAGAAAAATGTAATTTGGTAAATGATAGTTCCAGGATAATACTACTAATGTAAATAAATATTAAAGAAATTTCAAGTAATAATATATATTATTTATGAATGGATACATAGATTCATGGCAAGACTGCTCTACGGTAGGGATTAAGATAGAGAAAGAGATCTCTTCCAAGAACATGTTTGTACTGTTTCACGGGTTCGTAACTGGCGTTAAGGGGATGACATAGTGCACATCAGTGTGAGCCCACTGGCTTTTCTGGGTGACATGCAAAGAAGAACAAGAAATCAATACTTAGAAAGTGGAAAGATGTTCCCCACCGGCCCTCAGGGATAGTTTCAATCCCCTCTTCATCTGAAGACTGTATTGTCTGGGAGAGGTAATGATTACTGAAATGTGTTCTTAACTGACAATTTTCACTAAAATTCACTGTCAGAAAAGGGAGAAGAGTGTCAAGATCATTGCTTTTGGTCGGGCAAAGAGTCTGACAACTGGAGGCATTCCTGTGTAGTTAAGGGAAAGTAAAGTGAAAAGGTACTGCGCTCCTAGGCCGGTTCCGGGAGGGACCTGGACAGAGGGCAGGAGTGGAACTTGGGGCAGTGACATTGGAAGACAGACTTTCTGCTCACTATTTGGCCTAGGGCCCACATACCCTTTTAATGTAACTCTATTTTCAGTCACAGAATTAAAAACTCTTGACATCCACGGAATTGGTTATCTACATATCAAGGTTTTGAGTGAATTCTCAAGATCTGATTTTACAAGAGAGTCCATTTCTTGTTTGCATTTGGTGAGCTTCCAAATTCATACATACATTAAAATGTTTACAAATTCACCTTTCCTAAGGAATTAATGTTGGCTAACATTTAAATCAGTATCATTTCCTGGGACCAAAACAAGCAAAAAAGGATAACTATAATCAGAGGCAACAGAAGACAAAATATGATTTAAAACTTATAAGAATCATATAAACACAATGGTTGATGGAGAAATGGCTGGATAGACTGTTGATACTGGTATATCTGTTACTGGCACTGTTGAAGAACCACCTGGAGGGCCTTGTGCGGGCATGTAAGAAGCCTTCAACAGAAGCTTATTCCACTTAATATTCATTGAGCTCAGGAGCACATGTGCTGTGACTGAATGCTGAAATGAAATCACAGACAGGAGCGCTTTGGTTTAGACACATACAAAAACAAAGCGCCAATATGCAGTCTCTCCCAGAGTCTCTTCCGGCAAAACAAAGCAAGATACAACCAATGCTTGAACTATCTATATAAGGATAATAGCCAGAAACTGCACACCAGAAAACTGCCCAGTTCATGAAAAGAAAGGAAAGACAAAAACCAATGTCCATGCAAATCAAGCAACATTTACAAGAGAAAGCATATTTGTAATTTGGCTGCCATAAAATAAGCTCCTTAGCTAAAGTTAAGGGGAAAGCATAGTGACAAATTGTTAATGTGGCAAATCTGCCATGCAGTGACGAGCACAGGGGTAGTAAATGCTTTATAAAAATGAGGGAGGCCTGAATCCAAGTCAGAATATTCACCACAGGGGAGTAATCAAGTATTGTTTCAGATAATAGCTATGGAACACTTTCAAGTTCCTCTAGGTAGTGTGGGAGTGTTTCCTTCCACACTCTGTTGAACATTGAACATGGCTATAGGCAAAGCAGGCCATCCATTTCAGAAATGTGCCAAGAGTGATGAATGAGGTTGAATTTGGGGTGCATCACAGACTAGCAAGCACAGGACCCAACTGAGAAGCCTAGTTAGGAAAATGACGACAGGCACTTTACTGTAGAGCCGAAACCTGAGAAAACGCCAAGTACTTTTAGAAATTAGGGAACTAAAATATGCCTGAGAAGATCATTGGAGTAAACTGGAAATGTGAAGAATCAAAAAGAAAACCAAATCAAACAAAATGCAGAAATTGTGAATGATATGCATGAAATTACTGGAATATTTGTAATGAATTAGAATTCACAAATAAGGAGCAGACAACAAGAAATACTGGAATGCAAACTTTTTTAATTGAAGGGTAGAAGGCTGAAATTGCACTAGTAATATTTTTTTAATTTTTCAAACACATGTACTCTTAGTGAATAAACACTGAGACCAAAAGAATCCAACCAGTACAGTGGGATGAGGAATTAGAAATGAGGCATGAGGAAAAAGTCAAATTACCAGTCACCTGGCATCAACCTTCATAAAGAAAAAGCTGGAATGCTACTGAAATGAGTTATCATATGTCCACTATGATTTTAGGGTCGAATTGTATTAAGACAAAAATGTAGAACAAATTTCATGGTTCTTAAACTATGTAAAGAAACACAGACAGAAAAATAATTTGCTTATCTAAAAAAAAGAAAAGGTTTAAAAACTAATTCTGGACTGTTAACATTAAGGAGCAGAATGATAAAAGGCCTTAAAATATTATAAATATGATTAAAGGTGGCTTAAGGGGAAAAATGAAAAAATTCAGAAGTAACTATGATATTCTTCAAGGAAAAAATAAGCATTTTCCTTATTTTTCTTATTCTTAAATTTATTTAGTATTTTTAGTCTAAGTATTAGACCCAACATTTAATAGATCTCATAAAGATCTACTTTACTTGAGAAACTTATAATTCATTTATAAGAAGAAACCAGATTTTTTTTTTTCTGAAAATGATTAAGCACAGTATAGTAATTTAGCCTGTTAGGTTCATATTGACCAATGAGACAGAGTGATTTGTGGTTTTCAAAATTATGTGTTGAAAAGAAAAAAAGAGGGGTGGGGATGAGGAGTGTCAATACATCCCCTTTGTAATTAAAAGCACTCAAAGACAAGCTACTTACCATAGTGCCTTTTTCAATTATCTTGAAATAATAATTCTTATATTTCATAACATATACATTGTACATTATAGTAAGCTTGGCATTCTGGCAGAACAGAATAATAAAATAATGCCTTTGGAGACTCACAGGGCAACTTTCTGGGAAGTGTCAGAACACGGTAATAGGAATGGGCATCAGATCAAACCTGGGCAGGTGGAATTTAATTTGTGGACTCCGTAAACACCAGGGCCATCATTTTTACAGCCAGCATTTGTCATTTTGAACGGAAGCCTGGAGCTCTCGTTTTCTGCTTCCTGTTTCTAGACCAGCTTGTCAGGCACCTCAGGGGAGGAGCCATAATGCTTTCATTATCTTCCTGGGGTGATCACAAGGTCAAGTGCAGGTGAACATTAAATAAATGCTCTAGGATGAGGAGAGCCAAGATCATGCCTAGACAACAGTGTGAAGTAGAAAAAAGTTTCCCTTGGGGGTCCCAGGATTCTTGTTTTGGTTTTGATTTTTTAAATTTTTATTTCTTGCCCTGGCTGGCGTAGCTCAGTGGATTGGGTGCGGGCTGCGAACCAAAGCATCACAGGTTCGATTCCCAGTCAGGGCACATGCCTGGGTTGCAGGGCACAGCCCCTAACAACCACACATTAGTGTTTCTCTCTCTCTCTCTTTCTCCTTCCCTTCCCTCTCTAAAAATAAATAAATAAATAAATAAATAAATAAAAATTTTTAAAAAATTTATTTCTTCATTTCTTGCCCACACCACTTCCCCTTTTAGGCGTCCACTGGCCCACAACTGGTTACCACCTACCTACTCACTCACCCACTCCCCTGCATAGCCAATCCTGCTGGGCACCAGCCCATATCCCCCAGAACCTCCCTTTGCCTTGTGCACTGCCTTCCAAGTCAGCAGCAGGACTCTGCCCGGGGCTTTCTCTGGACTTCAGAGTAGAAGTGGCAGAGAGATAATTCACGTCTGCATGCACTACCAGCCCATAACCAATGACAAACAAGAGTTGATATTTCTTGCATAAATATTCCGTTTCCTTTAGACGTTTCAGTAGGATTACTCTGAGATGAGTTTTACACTGTGTTTCAGAGGTTCGGTGATACAGCAGAAGCTGTTGTTGGCTGTCTGCCCATGTCTGTCTCTGTCTGCAGTTCCCTGTCAATGTTTTCTGGGATCATCTCCAAAATTAATTACTTGTCCTGGAATCCTTCCTCAAAGTCAGCTTCTGGGGCAACAAAACAGACATTCTCCAATCAATCTGGTATCATTAAATAATGGAATAAGGTCACATATACCTCAGCATATATTTAGACTAGCACGTTTTGCCTGAATATTTCAAGCATTTTGTATCTTAAGACATCTATGTAAGGGAACACAAACTGCAATTGTTAAAAAGACATGACTAAGCAGGTGAACAAGAGGCATTTTACAGGAGTAGATTATTCACATAAGGAATAAGCAGTTTCCCACTGTTTCTCCCTGCAGAGCCATCTCTGATCACCAAAAGTAAGATTCAATTACTTGAAATGGGTATAGCATGTTCTTTTGAAGTGGTCAGACTTCAATGGTCTTCATCCTCAAGCAGAACCTGGCCTTTGTCAAAGAACTCACAGGGGTGGGGGGGGAGGGGTCCTAAATGTTTCACTGAAGCGCGTCAGTGAATCCAGCAAGTAAAGAGGCAACTCAGGTTGAAGCTTTTTGACAATTTCAGTCAATCTAAACAAAACAACATTTTCAGTTTGGGCAATTTAGACAACGACCCTAGTTCAGACCAGTGGTTTCTCAATCTTAAATGTGTACCAGAATCACCTGGAAGGCTTGTGCAAATGCAGAATTTCTGATTCATTAGATCTGACGTGGGAAAGAGAATCTGCATTTCTAACAAGTTTTCAGGTGATGCTGTTTGTTAAGGAATTAAGTATTGAAAACCATAGCTGTAGTCAATTTTTATATTCTCCTTTCAAATGTTGTGTCTTTAAACTCAACAGACTCTCTGCACTACCTTCAGTAAACACAGCCAAGAGCAGACACCTTTTTTGCTAGGATTTTCCTCCCTTTTGATTTACTGGCTGCCTGAAAGGCAATGCATTACTTCACAAGTGATCCTTAGCACAGTTTTTTCCGTATTCTTTCTTGCCAGCTAAAGTCACCTTCTCCTTTAAGCCATCACTCTATATAGTAAAAGTAAATTCTCCACAATCAGTCACCAACAAAGGTAATTTCCTGCCAGGCAGTGAATATGACAAATATGATCCCTGCACTAAGTTGTATTTGCATTATTTTGTATGCGCTAGTTTATAAATGAGCATAAATAAAATGCTGTAGTAATCACAATGGTTATATCTCAAAAATGTTGCAGCTTAGAATTCATTGGCAAAGACAGCATTCAGCAGTATGTTGGAAGTGTTGTCTTTTCTATAGAAATAAGATACCAAAAATAAAGGACCTTTGACTTATTTTAATATAACAACTTGAAGAGAAAAATTATCAAATGCCCAAGATCTTTAATAAAAAATCAACTGATGCAAAAGGTTATTACCTTCTCATAGCTTCCTTTTAACCTCGTATGTAAGTCACTGCTTATACTATGTAATGTAACACAGTGTATATAACACAGTATGACTAAAAGGCAATTATACGGGAAGAGATCAACAAAGAGAATAATGCACAGAAAGCATTTTTTAAGATCTAGAACATAATAATGTTTTAGGTGTATCAGATAAACATTATAAAAATAGCCCTAACCAATGTGGCTCAGTTGGTTGGCCATCGTCTCGCACAGCGAAAGGTCATCAGTTAGAGTCTTGGTCAGGTCACATACCTGGGGTGCAGGTTCAGTCAGGTCACATACCTGGGGTGCTGGTTGAGGTATGTAGAAGGCAACCAATCAATGTTTCTCTCTCACATTGATGTTTGTCTCCCTTTCTTTCTCCCACCCTTCACCACTCTCTAAAAATAAATAAAAATCTAAACAAATTATAAAAATATATGCTTTATTTGGCTTTCAGAAAATAGTGTACTAATACCAATCTGTTTTGATAGAACCTAATTATAGATATCCTACATAGGGTTGCTGGTGTTCACACTCATTCCAGACCCTTTTTTTCTCTTATTCCTTTGCCTGTATAATTTATTGTTTCTCTGATTGAAGCATAAGACTAAAAATAATTATGCCCAAGGCTATAGAAAAATATATACTTCTTTCAAGACCAGGAGCAGAGTTACTTTATCTATAGAAAAAATATCTATGTGTGTGTCCATTGTGAAGCCTAGTTCTTTACCCTAGCTGTCTCTTCAGTATTGATACCACCAGACACACTCCTGGCCATCCACCATGTTCACTGCTCTTATAGGAAAGATTGGTCAGTTTTATGTTAGTATCAAGGAAATGGCTCCCCACTCTCTTAGGCCTGCTAACATCCTGGACGACTCCTTGTTGGTTTTCCATCAGCAAGCCAATAAAAGCTTTGCCCAACTTTCAGCTCCATTCAACAAAATGTCCTGATTGATTATTTGCCTTTAAAAAAAGTACAATCTAATTGTTTTGTGGGTAGTTTTGTTTAAACTATTTTCAAGCTACAAGAGCAGTATGAACTTCAGTCTTCCATGCTTAAGAAACTATATAATTACCATGAGAAATGTCATGTGGCTTTTGCCATAAGCTCAGATGTCTGTAATAGAGTGAACAGAAACTCGAAAGCCAATTTAATGACTCCTCATTGTCTTCCTGAGTCTGGACATGATCTGATTACTTCCTTTCATTGAATTATGCCACATTTTAAGCCCAATTGAAAGCTTGTCCCAGTAAGTCTCTATTCTCTTTCCTTGAGGCTTGTGTTTGGAGGTGATCACACATAAACTCAGAAGGAAGGCAGTACACAGAGCACTCACTGAACAGAATGAAGAAGGCTGAAGGCAATGGAGGACGCTGACATTTCTCTAATAAATCTCTCCTATAAGCACATGTGCACACTCGCACACACACACACACAAATTTTCCTCATTCTTGGCATTATGACTTGTGACAGCAAGGGACATTCTGAGCTTTATTCCTCAATGGGTCCCCAAAAAACACCTGTATAAAGATGATAGTGGCCACAGATGCTCCAGGAGGCCTTGAGTACTTAGTTTGGATGAGGCCAAACTGCCATTGTTTTAGATCCATGTAATGCCCCTACTCTAATTACCCAGACCTTGGAACTGCAGAGGAAGCTAAGTCATAATGAAAGATAAACACCCTCTAGTCTATTTATACTTGACAATATCCAGGCATTTGTCTCTGATCCAATATATTCTATCTCTTGTTGCATTCAGATAATCTCATCTGAACATTTATCAAATTCTTCAATGGGCATAAATGTCACTTAGCTTTCAACACTCTTTCTCAAAATAGGGCTTATGAAAGAAATGTGCCATGTAAGTAGTCACCTGTAGAACCCGAAGGGCTCGACTAATTACCATGTATTTTTTTCTTTGTATTAAGTAATACAGATGTTCAGGGTGATACATGGATTAGCATTTCTAACATTTAATTATTTTTATTTGCTATCATATATGTTACTTTGTATCTAAGATATGTTTAATAACTTACTTGACACCCCCAAAAAGCAAACGCTAAGAGAAGGAATAGCATTTATAGTTCTTCCATCTCAGCATAATATTGTAATATCACATAATATACAGCCAAGCAATATTGTACAATGATATCTTGATATTTATAGCATTATATTATGATAAAGCAATAACTCACTGATCCAGAGCAATAAGAAATAGATATTTATGTCTTTCTCTTAATGTTGGAGATACCTACAGCATATTATATCAACAATTTACACGTTATCTGTGAATTTCAAATTTACATTATTTATACCATTATTTCCGGATTATAAAGTCATCTTAACCCTAACTCTGCAATGAATTTTCCATTCCATCCTCCTTCCTACTGCTCAGACTTAATCCACACCTTGTCTCCCTCCTTTGAGTAATGGCAGTGGTATCTCAGGTGCTTGAGCCAGATAATGGAGAGTCATCTTTCATTTTTCTCTTCCCACTCATCTTTCATACTCCATAGAATCGACTCTCCTTAATCACTACCCCCACAATTTTGGACCATCTTACATCTCACCTAGAATATTTTAAAAATCCTAACTGGCACTTCACTATTTCCCCTTCAATTCAGTTCCGACATGGCAGGCAGAATAATATTCTAGGATGTTAAAGCATCATTACCTGAAAGTCCTGTAATAGCTTCCATTGGAACTTAGACTGAATCCCTGCCATGCTGAATACATGATTTGGCTGCTGCTGTCTTCTTCAACCTCACTTTGCTTCTCTGTATCTTGTTCTTTCCCTCTGACTTCAGCCACAACAGCCCCATTTCACTTACTATAACTCCACAAGGGCTTTCCTCCTCAAGACTCGTACTGCACAGGCTGCTTTTTCTGCCTCAGAAGCAACTCTTGTCCCTGTTCTCATAATCAGCTCTCTTTCAGTCTGAAGTAACATGAAAGCTCACCTTAGACTTGCTGTCCTTGGCCATCCTCTCTGAAGTAAATCCCTCCTTATTCACATCTGAGGTACTAAGGTACCTCATTCATTTCATTTACCTTCTATGTCCCCTTACTTTTTGTTTACTTGCTCAAATTCTGTCTCTGCTTACCTGGCCTCAAGCTCTTGGAAGGCTTGGAGGGTAGGAGCTATTTCTATTAGGTTCATTTATATCATCTGTTGCTAGCAAAATGTTAAGCATATAATAGGTATATAATAAAGAATGTAATATATTGAGTATGATAATACTGATAATCATAACAATATCCATATATTAGCATTTAGTAAAATATAGACACTGTTTTGTATGCATTAATTCATTTAAAAACATCTAAGTACTATTACCATCCTTTTCTGCAGCACAGAGGCTAAGTAACTGGCCTAGTCATACAGTTGGCAAGCAGTAGAGCTGGGATTCCAATCTTTGTCTTCTGGCTCCACCACCAAAGCTCATCATTGTTCTGCTAAGCTACCTGCTAAAATGTAATGCTGAACAATGATCAAGGAATCCAAGGGCCACACAATAATGTATTCCATAAAAATATAAAAGCAAAACGCAAGAATTCACAAAGGCCAAGAAATTTGAAGGCAAAATACACGTAATACAATTTTTTTTTTTTTTTTTGCTGATTTAGACAGTTCATCTGAGTCATGAAACACCTCAGCACACCGTGTTGATTATTGGGCATAGTAGTAGCAATAGAGAGTAGGGTATGAGTCCAATCTCACCTGACCCTATGGAATAGTTTATATTTGAAAAACCTTTTGTATAAGATCATTCAGACAGATTTTCACTTTTACATAAGCTTCCAAGATAATGTCAGCTGTTTGACTAAACCAGGCTAGATTTTTTAGAAAACAGGGATATTAATAATACTAGGTAGCTTCCAGACTTAATAACCATTGGGACAGTGGGCCTATTCCTTGAAAGGTAATCAGGAGATATAAGACATGGTTTGCACTGTTCTCAAACTGATGTCTCATCCTAAGGTTGGTTGTGACGCTTGAAAGTCACCAACCCCAAAGCAGCCCATAGAAACACTCATTTATTGGTTTATTCAGCTACTAAAAGTTATTTCCAGCCACAGTGACCCATGCTTGAGGCATGATAACTGTAGAATAAATTGGAAAAAAAAGGAGGAGGAAGGTGCTTGGCCTCTGGATAATTCAGAGAAACCATATCTAGCAACAACAAGATGTGAAAATAACATTTATCAGCATCAAAACTGGACTCCAGGGCAATCTGAGATAGAGACAATTATTTGGGCTCTCAAATGTTCCAAGTTTGAAGCATGGTAGATCGCTTGAAAAGAAAGACGGTTCTGCCTGGTTTTATTTCTCCCTAGTTGCTTTTCAAGATCTTATCTCATTTCTTTTCCCTCTTTTAAGTGTGATTTCTGTCTTCTTTCCTAAATAAACACAGCTTCCTGGACTTAGTACCATTTGGCTTCTTGAAAGGTCTTTACATTTAATCCTCAGGGGTAAACAAACTTCTCCAATCTCTCTAAACAAGACTGAATATAAAACCAGGAATGGGTTGCATGTGGAAGGTGTGATGAGGGAGGGGTTTGAAAATGATAGACGACTTTATTTTCTATGTAATTTTCTAAAAGAGATGACAACACATACAACATCTAAATCATAACAGGGAAAACACGATTAGTAGTTAAATAATGAAATTCTTTAGGGTTACAATTGAACAGGAGCTTGACCGCATAGTCCATGAACTTTTAAACCTCTACCCCTGTCTCTCTTGACTTGTTTACAAGCTATTCTATACATATATTCCATGAGATGGGTTGGTTCTATTGATTTCATAGTTCATATTCATAAGATTTTACGATGTAAAGCCTTTTTAGTATTCATAGACTTAAGAGATATTAGCCAATTGCCTGTTATTCTCCTATGCCCTATACCCAGGCAATAAAACCATAAGTGAAGACAGACGAGGCTTAGGCCCTGATGATAAAGTTGTGATGAGGACAAGGTCTGCACTGCCATGATGCTATAATGGGGGGACCTGACCCGAGTAACACTGTCAAGGAACTCTGAGGAAATGACATTTTACAGACACCTCAAAGATAAGGAGGAACAACTTGGATCAGGCAAAATACCACCACCTGGAAGGAGAGCTTGTCAAGGTCAAGTGGATGATTGCAATCTGAGTACAGATGGTAGTGGGTAAGGGGTGACATGAAATATATCTTAAGAAACAGGAAAGAAAGACATCACACATGGTCCGGTAAGCCACGCTAAACAGTTTTGTCTTTATCCTTAAAGTACAAGGAGACTCCTGACATGTTTTACTTCAGGAGGCCAGGAAATGAGGTGTGTCCCCTGGGTGGGGTCCTCTACAGGGCAGGGAAAAGGCCACGGGGGCCTGAGAGGATGTGGGTAACCCTGTGAGGAGACCACTTCCTCAGAGGGCAAGCAGAGATTTGGACTAGAAGGTGCTGAATGATATGAGAAATATTTAGGAAGCAAAATGAACCAGACTTGGGGGCAAACTGGAAATCAGGACAGAGGGAGAGAAGACGTAGAGAATGACTCCCACGTTATTACAGTCCTCATGCCATTTAATATGCATCCTACCTCAGTAAAAGACAGAGGTAGTTATGGCAATAGCATGATGAAAATGCTATACTATCAAATTTTGTACTAAATATAAGTGTTTATATTTGCATATTGGAATTAAGTACTTCCTTAGGCTTAAATTTATTTCCCCTAACTAAAGTAGTGTTTTGAATTGATGACATTCACTGCACTAAATTAGTAGCACAATATATAATGAGCTCATTTACAATAACTTTATGAGGAGCTAAAAGCACTGAAGTTCTCTTATATGTAGAGAAATAATATTAGTTTCTTAAACATGAATTTTTCTTTCATTAATCATTTACCAAGAAGAAGAAACATTTAAATCAAATATCAACATCCAAGTCACTAACAAGACACCTCTCGTTACTGTAACAATAACTTTCAGAAATAAAGCTACCAAAGAATAGGCAGATAATCTGTTTTGAAGAGTAACATCTGAGTGGTTACAATAGCAAAAATAACATATTCTTTTATGTAGAGTAAGTTAAAACAAATTATTAGTGGAAAACCTAAAAGAAAGCAATCTATTTTAAGGATTCAGTTATTGCTATGCTTCTTTTTTTAAGTTTTAGTTTATAAAATATATACCAGACTAAAACACAGCTCTAGGCTTCAGAGTCTAGCAGACATCAATTCAAGTTACTCTCCAATGTGGTAGGTGTAGAATAAATTCCAGCTGAGTAACATCCAAACCAGGCTCTTGTTCTACAACCTCTACATAGAACAAACCCTTTGGTTTCCTATTTGTCCATCATACCTTATTTCAAAAACTAAGTTCACAATCATTTTTTTTCCAGGAAAATTATATGTATTGCTTTCCTCCTCTATATTTGGTATGCAGTATAGATGGCGTCTTATGACCTGACCCTGAAACAGCAAGGATTTGAACTGAATGGGTACACTCATATGTGGGATTTTTAAAAGTTTGCAAGCAGGCAATGTAAACTGACAGTATTGACAAATACAGCACAGTTCCTAAACACATAAATGGGTTTTCTCCTCCCTATGATTTTCTTAATAAGTTTTTCTCTAGTTTATTCTACATAGTACATAACACAGATAGCATACAAAATATGTGTTCATCGATTGTTATGGCTAAAGCTTCCAATCAGTAGCAGGCTATTAGCAGTCAAGTTTTGGGCAGGGGTCAAAGATTATACATAGACTATTGAATGCATGGAGGTCATTATTGCAAGCCCTGTACTTGTTTTCATTCTTTAATTTTTATATATCTCATGTCCAACTGTATTTATACACTCAAGATAATTTTGTGTTTTCCTCATTTGGTAGAGTGTTCAATATCTAAATACATTTAATTCAAGCATAACGAGTATATGAATAAAAGAATAAATAATGTTTAATTTACAGAGGAGCTAATAGTTCACGCTAAGTCATATTTGTTTGTTTTGTTTTTTGTTAATCATGACAAGTTCGAATATCCTTGAAATGTGTAATGACCCGTTTTTGCGCCATTGCTATGGGATTTATTTTGCTTGTACTACACTAATATTATTAAAACCCTGTGAACAGATATACATATTAACTGCAATGGAACCATCCATCTTAGGAAATACATAAAAGACAGTATCATTAACAATTTTCTACAGAATTTTCATTAAAAAACCCATTCACATGTAATATTTTTATTAATAATGGGAGAATAATTTGAATAAATACTGAATAAGAGAGTAGGGGTTCTATGTTCGAATTTTAATTCCAGCTAAGCAATGTTTCCCAATATGTTATTTAATTTTGAAGAGCTTGAGATTTACTGATGTTAAAGTAAAGTGAACAGACTTTCGGACATGTCTCTAAAAATATAGTAAATCTCAAACCGTTCCCTTTTTCTCCCTTCTTCCCTTTATAATACAATTATATGAACAATGGTTATAATCTGTTAGGAGTATACATACTTATATACAAAATTAGAACTCAAATATAACTTTGACCCCAGGAAAGCTGGAACGAAAAGATTCCCTATTTTTTCAACAATTATGAGTAACTTGAAAGACATTCCAAAGATGAGGATGTTGGCCAAGTGGGAAATCTGCAGCCTCCATCTGTCATTTAGGGGGTGAGAGCTGGCTACTGTCATAGTGTTTCCTGGTAATTAACTTCAGCTTTAAAAATAAACTTTGCTTTGAGTGCTATATGTGTACTGGGATAAAAATTCCAGACATGCTGAGAAAAAGAGAAATGTATACAATGATGTATGAATTGCATTTCCTATGGGGTTTGGAATAGAAGATGCACTAACATGGGTATCACATGTACCAGAAGGGATATAATAAAACAGCTATGGACTGACACCATAAGCCTTCACTGCTGTAAACAATAGATGGCCCTCTCCAAAATCCTGTGGCATTTTAACCATTCCCAACAGACTTCCACTTTAACTTCTAAATGTTTTACCTTCCACTTGCATTTTTCTTAAAACAGTAATGGAATCTGTCACTTTTTTGTGATTTTTAAAAAGATTTTATTTATTCATTTTTAGAAAGAGAGGAAGGAAGGGAGAAAGATAGGGAGAAAAACAGCAATGTGTGGTTGCCTCTCCCGTGCCACCACTGGGGAGCTGGCCCACAACCCAGGCATGTGCCCTGGCTGGAAATTGAACTGGTGACCCTTTGGTTCACAGGCCAGCACTCAATCCACTGAGCCACACCAGCCAGAGTGATGTTTTTAACCCACGTGTAGCTACTCAAGTCCTTAAGAGATTCACAACATAGCACGAACTCCAGGAATTCAGTAATTTATTCGTCAAGTGCCTCCTGTTCCTGAACACTGTGCTAAGGAAATATAACAATGTAAGTGTTTTTCTGTTTAATCATAGGAGCTTAACAAAAAATGGAGAAGACAGAAGGAAACAGGTAAGTAAACAATTGCAAGAGAGTATAATACACAAGAACATAGTAACAGCATACAGAGGAAACCACGAGACCCAAATGAGAATACTCCGTGCAGTCCCAAAGCTGGGGGGCGGGGAGAGAGTGGGCGGCACAACACAGATAAGGCCAAAATAATACTCAATATGTTTGCAATCAATGCTTTCGTTATTAAGTTTTCTTGAAATGCAATGATAGCTACCTATCTATCTCTGTAATTCCATTTCAATTCCTCAATTATATGACACAAAATTTGCAGTAAAGCTGTTAACAAAACATAAAAGCAACATACTCTTTATGTATGCAACATGCCTAAAAAGAGAACTTGGGCAATAAAGGTAGTAAAATTTCAAGATTCTAGGATTCAAGGATCCTCAGTCCTTCTTGAAATCAACTCATTGACAATATTTTCGAAAGAATTCACAAGACCCATTCAAGAAAAATACCAAATATGGCAATTTTGATATTAGACAGTATCCTAAGTAATAGCAAATTATGAAAATGGAATATAAAAGTAAACAAAAAGTGCACTTTTTAATCACATCTATTGTCACCAGCTTTGGTTCTATAATTGTTTCCTTTCTTTTTAAGTTAAAGGACATTAAGAAAAATAACAGATCAGTTAATAATTGTGTAAATAACCTTGGGGCTAATGAGCCTTACTGAAAAAAGCAAATTAAAATTGAAGCCAAATATGCAAAAAGGTAAATGTGATTTTAACAGAATAGCATAAAGTTCTTCATCACACATTTTCAAAAGCCCCATTTTGGGGAGATGGATTAATTTGCAGTGATGGTGTAATACTGTCTTGAGGAAACGGCCCTCCAGCTGGATGTTTTATCTCCCTTATTTAACAGCCAATAATAATCCTTTGTCAGCATCATTCTGTCCATTTCTCAAGTAATTGTTTGTCCTCTATATTTTTCATATCCTCAAATCTCGATAAAATCAGATGCATGTCGAGGCAGAGATCATGTCTTTCTCATTGTGGTTTTGCCTTTGATCCCCGCACAAGACTTCATTAAAGATCTCACAAGAGCAGGTGGCAATGATTTGGGTGAGTCAGGCACAGAAATGAGAAAAGGGGTCACCAGTGGCAAAGAGGAAAACCCATAACAAGGAGAGCAAAAGAAAAGGGTGAAGCGCAGGCCAGTCCAGTGCGGTTGGTGTTCCCGGAGGAGGGCTGCAGCGGGGCGGGGTGGGGCACACCCTGAGAGAGGAGCTGGAAAAGCAGACAAGGGCCTGATCACCCCCTTCTCCTCCTAGGGCAATGCAGAGCCATGGACAGATTTCCAATAGGACAGTAACAGCATTTGGTCACCAATTTAACTTCAAAAAGGGCAGAAAATGGTGAGAGAGAAAGAGATCACTATACACTTTCTGGTTTGAGTAATTAGGAATTGAATCCATTTAATCCATATAATGAGATGAGATAATTCGGTAAAAAAAAAAAGTCAGTGGTTTCGGAATTTAATTAATGACTGCAATGAAGAAGTATGGGGAAGAACAGACAGAGAAAGCCAAAAGGCTATCATTTAGAATGGAAGGGCAGATAAAGTGCTTCTCAGATAAGGTCAAGTTAAAGGAGTTCATCATCACCACGCCCTTATTATATGAAATGTTAAAGGGACTTATCTAAGAAAAAGAAGATAAAAAATATGAATAGTAAAATGGCAACAAACTCACAACTATCCTAACCGATCCTAACCAATTGTGGATTGGTATCCACAACCAATCCTAACAAACAAACAAACTAACTAACTAAGCAAACAACTAGAACAAGAACAGATTCACAGAAATGGAGATCACATGGTGGGTTATCATCAGGGAGGGGAAGAAGGGAGAATGGAAGAAAAGGTACAGTGAATAAGTAGCATAAATGGTAGGTACAAAATAGACAGGGGGAGGTTAAGAATAGCATAGGAAATGTAGAAGCCAAAGAACTTACATGTATGATCCATGGACATGAAGTAAAGGAGCGGAATGCGGGTGGGAGGGGGTGTGCATGGCATAAGGGAATGAAGGGGAGAAAATGGGACAACTGTAATAGCATAATCAATAAAATATTTTTTTAAAAAGGTATCTTTCACTTGTTGGTTGTGTCTTTATAATGATGCTATTGTAACTCCAATTTCCTCATTTATAAAATGAAAATATTAATAGAGGCATTGTGAAGAATAAATGATATAATACGTGAAAAGTGACCAACAGCTACAAAAAACAAACAAACAAAAAAAACATGAACACATTCCTAGTGTCATTGGCAGCAGTGTTTGGAACTGTCCATGGGCAATGAGACAAACTTGTTTGGTTTTCAAGGGACCCTTCTCAGCACTTCCCTTGCACGCCATTTCTCCTTGTTTTCCTTGGCCTTCTTGAAAGTAGACACAAGCTCCCAGATTTTCTGTTTCTCTTCATTCTTTTTGTCAGCCTCATCCTATGGCCATCCTTCAAATGGTGGTGAGTTGTATGTAATGCTTTTTGCAGGATGAGCTTCAAGGGATTTTTGAATCCTAAAATGGTATGATATTGTTTTGGATTGAGTTGTGTCCCATAAAAAGGTAGGTTGAAGTCCAAACCCTGACCTTGTTGCAGGGTTATTGCAGGTGTAAGGAATTAAGATGAGATCATACCAGAATAGGGCGGGCCCTTAGTCCAATATAACTTGATGTCTCTTAGAAGAAAGGGACAGAGTACCACGTAACAATGGAGGCAAAGATTGGAGTCATGCAGCTGCAAGTCAAAAGATACCACCTACTGAATGCCAACTCCAAGAAGCAACGATGAGGCAAGGAAAGACCTTGCACTGCAGCTTTCAGAGGGAACATGGTCCTGCCATGCCTTCATATCAGACTTCTAGTCTCCAAACCATGACACAATCCATTGTTGTTTTCAGCCACCCAGTCTGTGGAATTTTGTTAAAGAAGCCTAGAACATTAATATAGAATAGTTACAAGAATGTGCTTTTTTTAAAGAGAGGCTTCATAACTTTCATCAGGATTCTCAAAAGTACTTGAAATATAACAAAGCTTTACAGCAAGGGTTGCTAGCACTTTCCTCTGTTGATTCCATTTACTCCTGTGACTTTAAGTTGAACCTGGATGGCATTGTCTCCAGAGCTTTAGAACTCTACGTCTAGTTGAAATCTCCACTCATACATCCCATACTGAATGGAGGGCACACTAAATGATCATTATATCCCCTATTTCAGCACATGATGCCAAATTCACTTAGCTATGCAAGCCCAACACTGAGCATGCCCCATGACACATAATCCAATCCATCAATATGACATGTTAACTTGACCTCTAAAATAAATCATGAATCTGTCTATTTCTCTTCCCAGTTTGTTCCCACCATCCTGGGCCTGCCACTCTCATACCTTGCCTGAAATAATGCATTTGCCTCCCTAGTTGGCCTGTGTATTTTTTGCCCTTCTCTTATTCATTGTTGCAGTGCAATGAGGTGCTAGGATAGGAATTAAAATGAAGAAAGTTAGGTGTCCCAGGTTCTCAGAATCAGCACCTGTTGGGAAAAGAAGTACCAGATTTTTTGGACCATAAGACGCACCTAGGTTTTAGGGGTGGAAAATAGGAAAAGAAATTTTGAATCAAAAAACGTGGTAAAATATTTAATGATATAAGTAACATAATATTTCACCAATGTAAATGTAAACAGAACTCAACAGCAGCATTAACAACTATTATTCTTCCCAAATTTGGCGGGGGGAGTGTGCCTTATAGTCCAAAAAAATACAACAGGCTTTTGAAGAAAGAAGAGTTGGCTGTGAAGTTTACGATGTCTCAGTCATCTTACTTTATCCTGACTTTCTTCTCACTTTTAGCCCTGAACATTTGGGGTCCTGGGCAACTCCTCAGTTGCGGGCGAACTGTAACTTTATTCCAGTTGTTGGTCACCATAACTGTGATGAAGACAAACCAAGGTCTCAACTGATCCAACAGGGATCTGTGAAGTTGGGATAGTTCTTCAGAATTGGTTCTTCAGTGTGAGTGTCCCTCTTCGGATGAAAAAAAGTTTCTAGGGAAAGTGACCTCACAGGATGATGTGATCATTAACTCCTGACTGGGCAGGTGGGTAGTCACACCCCAGGCAGATAGCATTTTAAGAGAAGGTTTATCTTTGTCTTAAACAAGCCCTATCCATTGTTTCTGTGCATCTAGATTAACATACCTTTGAAATAAGGTTAACCACCCTGAAGAGAGCCCATAATCTTGTTTATCCTGTAATCCAATCCCTGACTTGCTTTCCCTTACCTCCAAGTAATCTTACTTTCCCTTCTTAATTTCAAATGCATAAAAATAGCTGCAAAACTAATATTCTTGGGAGAATATGAGATCTTGTTACCTGGCTTATGATGTCAGTTTGGCTCAATAACTCTTACAAAAATTCCCTACAGGTCTGGATGTTTCTTACATAGACAAAAGGCTTGTGTCTTAATACTTCTGCTTTAGACATAAAATGTTCCAGGGAAGGCAGCATGAATTTGAACAAGGTGGCTCTCTGCATTAGAAGGCAATTCCTAGGAGAGCTGACAGTTGAGTTCTGTCATCCAGCAGCACTCGCAGGTGAGGGAACGGGCCCTTCATGCCTCACCACAAATCTGGTGGCTTAGCACCATGCTCTCTATAAATATCATTGCTAAATATGAGCATGAAGCACTCAGATAAATGCAAGCAATTTCTTGTTCTAGAACAAGTGAAGGTACATGCAGAGAACAATAAGAGATGAGGTTAAAGGGACACAGACAGGAGTCAGGTCATGAGGTTTCTGATATATTAGGGTGAAGAAAATAACCTTGACCATGAAGTCTTTATGAAATCATTTTCCCTTTTCCTTTTGCTGTGATCATTGTAATTATTGGAATATACAGAATTAAATTACATATGAAAACATTGAACATTCTTTAATGTTAGTGACTTAGCAAACTAGAAACATAAGGGAACTTCCCAAACCTATGTTACACCTATAGCTAACATCTTACTTAAATATAATAGGCTGAATGCTTTCCCCCTGACATCAGGCAAGGATGACTGAACTCATCATTGTTGCCCACCATCATAACAGAAGTTCTAGGCAGTGCAATAAGGCAAGAGAAAGAAAATAGAATAAAAGGACATAAATAAAACTGTCTTTGACTAAAACATAGTTATCTACTAGAAAAAATGGGTTTGTTAGGTCACAGGATACATAATCAATTCACACACCAAAAATATTGTATTTCTATACAATAGTAATGGCAATTGGAATTTTTTTGAAAAATTAAGCACCATTAAAAATAATTCCAAAAATACTTATGTACAAATCTAAGGAAATAGGCACAAGATCTGTGTCTTGTTTTCAAAATATATAGAGAGATTTGTATCAGTTTTCTGTTGAAAACGGGTGAGAAATTTTAAAAGACCTAAACTAATTGAAAGATACATTGTGTTTATAAACTGGACATCTCAATTATGTTAAGATGTTAATGCTCCCTAAATAAATCCAGAGATTCAACACAACACCAATCAGAAGTCCAGCAATTTTTTTTAAATATGGAAGCTGATTCAAAACTTGCATATAAAGCAAAGGAAGTCAAATATCTAAAATTTTGAAAAACAATGAAGTTGTAAAAATCATAATAACTGATTTCAAAATTTATTATAAAGATACAGTAGTGAATATACTGTGGTACTGATAAAAATACAGACACACAGATCAAAGGAAGAGACCAGATTCCATAAATAGACTCTCACATATATCATCAATTGAATTTTTTCAAAGGAGCAAAGGAAATTCAATAGTGAAAGGATAGTCTTTTACAAAAATGATGCCGGCATAAATAAATATGCATTCATAAAAATAATAACTTGGGTCAGGATGGGAGTAAAAGATCGAAAATTGTACTGCAACAACAATTAAAATAAAAAAATATTAAAAAAATAATAACCTGGATCCCAACCTTGCCCATATGAAAATATTAGTTCAAAATGCATCATAGACCCAAATGTAAAACCTAAAACTGTAACATTTCAAGGAAAAGCAGCATAAAACCGGTGTAACCTTGGGTTAAGCAAAGATTTCCTAAATACAGAACCAAAACCATGATCGAAAAAACATTAAAATCAATAAACTGAACTTCATAAACATACAAATGTCTCCCCTTTGAAAGACACTGTAATGACAATGATGAGCCAGGAAGAGGTGACATTGTCCAGCTGCGGAGGCTTTGGGATCCACCAGAGCTTCCAAACCGTCTTGACACACTTTCTCCAAGCAGTTTCACCAATGACTGGGAGTTGGCCATTTCTGTTCAATGAAAAACTCCTTTAAAGGGCAATTTTAGCATTGAAATTCCCACTGGCCAGGCCAAGGTATTTTCTTAGCTATACCACAGTGTGAGGCTCTTTCTGCCCAATTCTCCTTTTTTTCTTCTCATACTCCTATTCCCTCTACCTTTTATCTTTCTCACATGCAATGCCTAATAAATATTTTTTCATTTCTAACTCCAGAGGGCACAAAGTAGAACAGCAAGTAAGGCCCAATCATATAGGTCACTGAAAGTCAGGGAGAGAATTTGAAGACTTATCACCTAAAAAAAGTGTTGTCAAAAACTTTAACGCTCATCATTCTTTCAATTATGAAGAGTATGTTTTACAAGTTAAGAACCGTGTAAACAGTAATTTTTTAAAGTCATATTTTATTTTAGAGATCATGGTAACTCTACAGGAAGATGACAGTAACAATTAGCTACTGGAATAATTAGGAAAATAATGCTATTTTCAAGTTTGGGTTAACCAATCACAATCTCTTAAAATCAAAGTAAGACATTTCATCAAGGCCAAAAAAGAAAAAGAAAATCCAGTTACCATACTATAAAAGTATAATTTCCTACTAATATTCTTGGTCTTCCCTTCCAGAACAATACCTTGGTTTTGACAATTCACAGAAGAAAAAATGTTGTGCTTTTTGAAGCCTAGAGGAGCAGCTATAACTTCAATATAAAATTTAGTACATTAGTGTTTTTCTTCCTTAAATAGGTAATGTAATTACTGTTTATTCAAAGCAATCACTTTAATTCATTTCTGGAAAAGAAACTTTAAAAACTTTCAAGGAATTAATACATTGTTTGAACACTGAATGATATGAAGGCAGCAAGTCTGGGAGAATTAACAATGCATTAAGTCAAGTGAAATTTAATAGGGAATATTTTCAGTTATTAAAAACCATTTAAACGTTTTCTAAGCAGAAGGAGGTTATAATTAAGATGAGAACATTGCTTTTAATATATAAAAATATACATTTTAACAAAAGGCTAATTTAGCAGCAATCCAAAGAAACCAAAAGCTTGATTTTGAACTTCTATAAACATCACTTTTCTTTTCAAATTATAAAAGAAAGTTTTTTCAGAAAGTCATGGAGGTAGAAGTGAACCATGGAAGAAGTGAACCAGCTGGGCTACGTGTGCTTAGGAAAAGAGTTACAGGGGCAAAAGGAAGGCCATTGGAGCTTGGGAAAGAGAGAGAGCACCTGGAGGAAGGAGAAGGGGAAAAAGGTGGGGCATGAGAGAGAGAGAGAGAGAGAGAGAGAGAGAGAGAGCTCAAGTGGGTGTGCCCTGGGGAAAGAAAAGGATAGGGAAAGGAAGGCATGGGGATGCTCAGGAGAAAGAAGGAACACAGTAAGCCAACATCAATTTTAAATATCATAAAAGTAAAAGCCAGAGAATAGAGGAGAAGTTTAATTATTTGTCTTTTTAGAGAAAAGAGTGGTAAGAACATTGAATAAAAACCATTTATCTGGAGAAAAGAGAGAAATGAGAAAATACAGGAGAAAAATAATTTCAAGTCTAGCAGGATGAATAAAAAAACAATAAATATGTGTATAGAAACATGTTATTGGTGGTCAAAATGAGAGGAATTTTCATGAGAATGATGGTACAGAAAGATGACCTGGAGGACTGAAGAGTGACGGTGACTGTGTGGAGTAGTGAAGTCTACGGACTCTAGAGCTATCTGGTAGGGAGGAGAGGCAGACAGAGTTGGAGGGGACTAGGCAGGAGTCAGGAGTAGTGGAGTTTTGTTTTAGGGTAACGAATGCTTGAGCCTATTGGTTGGATGAAGCAAGGATACATGTGAGACTGATTCAACCTAAATGTGTATCTATTACGTGAATCACATGGGGGGTAAGAGATGAAAACACAGTCTCAGCTATCCAGTGACGCTGTAACCTTCCAGGCAAGGAGAGTCACCACCATGAGACCCCTAGTTTTCCAGCTATGGGCTCAGTCAGGGAGGAGACAAGCATGAGAGGCTGGGGCGAACTCAGGCGTCCTGAGATACAGAGGACTTGGGATGAGGAAGTGTGCACATGATGCCCTCTGCTTCCCCAGGGTGGCAGGGAAGCCAAGGTCATCTTTGCAGTGAGGCGACAGGAACAGAGTAGTGCAGGCCCTATAAGGTTCCAGTCACCTTCCTCTTCCATTCTTCTCAGTAACTACTCCAAGTTACTTCTCTCCCTGTCCCCTAACTTTTAGCAAGTAACTTTATCCTCTATTTTATTAATAACATCATAGCAGTCTCTTCTTCCCTTATCTAGATGCCTGCACAAGCCCTCTAAAATTTGCACCACTCCCACATCCTCCAAAACATCCTCTGCATTGCCTCCAAAGTTACCTACCTCAAATGCAAATCTGCTCCTTCGCTCCTTTGTTTCAAATATTTTCAGTAACTTTAATCTGGCACTGTTTAAAAAATTAACCGCCAATGGGCACACAGCTCTAATAAGTGGCCTTAGTCCCTACTCGGTTCCCTTAAAAAATCAGAGGTAACCTCTGCAGCACGTCGTGTGACTCTGTGTGTACTGCTGCTGAGTAATGTACTGCTAGGGTTTTAAGTGGGGCATAAAGATAGTTTGCACTGACACCATATGGAAAACTGATAAGGAATGCTCAAATGACAAATGTAAATCTATAGCTCTCCGAAACTCATGGGCTGTTCCTCTGTTTTTAACCACCTGATGACCTCTGACTGTTCTTTATTATTGGAAAAACACAGCACTCTACAAACAGAGGTCTCAGCCAAAGTTAATTCTGTAACAAAGGAGCTCTCTCAAGTGCTATCATTACTCAGGCATGTGACTTGGTAGGAGAGGTGATTGCATGCTTGTGCTTATTTGACAATCCTCCAACAAAAAATCCTGCATAGCTACAACTGATCCACTCGGCATCTTCTAAGCCACATCCTAAAATACATTTTATGCTCACTTACTAGTGTACTTCTCAGGACACATTACACTGCTCAACCCCTTTGGGGTCACGCTGCTGCCACTCCCCTGCCACCCCAATGTCCCTGCTCATTCTCACTGTCCCTTCAAGACCATCCACGGGGGTCATGGCCCCTCACATGGTTTCCCTAACACTTCTGCTTGGAACTGAAACTTTCAAGGTAGTCTTGGTATTTTATTAAAATGATCCTCTTCATATCATTCAAAAAGTGCTAGACCTTGCGTTTTTTAATTTTTTAGCGTCTTCAAAGAAGATATTTCTCAAGCTCTAATCACATCTAAATAAACAATGATGTCGTTTTAATATTTACCCTAATTTATGCACATTTTCTTACTTTATTCTTTAAATATATAGGACACAGTTTATTCTAATCCTTAATCTACTTCTATGTTCCATGATGTAGATTAAAGCAAACCATAAATGTCATTGATTTTGGCCCCTGCAGCCCTTAACCTCAAGATTTGCTTCAAACTAGAATCAAAGAAAAATGTTCTTTTTTTGCTGCAGCAACAATTCAGCTGCTCCAGATAAAAACTGTATGTTTTCTTTTATTACATTTATGTTGCTTCATTTTCATTTTTCTAACAAAAAAAGCAGGTACAAACACAATAAAGTGTTAGAGTATAACTGATTCTGCTTACAACTGAACAAAATCAACTAGTGTTTTTTTTTCTTTTTTTTTCAATTTCGTTGATTTCTTTTTCTAGGAGTGAAATACATATTAAACAATAAACATATTTTTTATATGGACAACTTATGAATACATACAATTTCTGTGAGGACTAAATAGTCACTCTATGAACAAAAGAAGAAATATACTGGAAAAAATCACGTATTTTGTCATGAAAAATATTTCCATAAAAGAAAAATATTTTCATACCTGGAAAATTAAGTTTTTTTTTTAATTTTTAACCACCTTTGGGGAAAAAATAAGCATCCCTGATAATTTCTAAACACCTGTCTGATGAACTACAATGGGTTTAAAGTTTGGTTTGGGAGACCAGTGACCAAGCTACCATAAGGTCAGTTGCCTTGTAGTCCGGACCGACTCTTTATTTTTGTATCAGTCACACAATTATTAACTTATCATTTTCTTATCTTATAAAATATCCCTACCAGAATGATTCTTTGAATTAACCTACTAGAGTGTTTTTCTCTTAAACGCGGATTGCAATAAAACTTACACATTTGTTTATAACCAAACTGTCTGATGTTTTCTATCCTGAATCAACTAAATTCTAAGGGACTATGCCATAGTTTAAGGCATTTATGAAGTACGGTATTTTTAATTTTTTATTACTCATGGATTTTAGAGACAGAGAAAGGGAGAGAGGAAGGAAGGAAGGGAGAGAGAGAGATCGATTTGTTGTTCCACATATGTATGCATTTATTGGTTGATTCTTGTGTGTGTTCTGATCGGGGATCAAACCCACAATCTTGACATATCAGGACGATGCTCTAAACAGCTGAGCCACCTGGCCAGGGCCTCAAGCACACTACTTTGTTTTAGAATGGCAAAAAAAGTGTAAATGAAGAAGATGAACATAAACTCAACTATGGGTGAGGGAGACAAGTCAAGGGAGTTTCAAATCTTTGCAAAATGATATTAACAATATCTAAGGCAAAAATTTCTGTGAAAAAAATACTGTAAATACCTCTCTAGTAACACTATTATCATTAAAGCATATGTTTTATCATCACGTTATCTGTAATATTCAATATATATAGAAAGTCACTTTTGTTTAACTTTTCAAAATGTTAAAGCCCTTATCCCATTTCATCTCATTAGTTGATGTTAAAAAATAATTCTGCTTTATTTGTTCTTGCACATTAAGAACAGAAAGTGCAAAGACAAGAGAACACACCCACGAGTAATTTTAAAAGCATTTTCTGTCACCAAACTGACAAGTCATAAATAGTAACAAACAAAAGGCAGGTAAACAAGACATTTTACCCAACAATTGATCTTCAAGTCTCTCTCTCCTGCCATCATTTGATTCTCCTTGCTTCACTCTGTACCCCCAACTACTTCTGTAATTATAGTCTTTATTGTCATTTTCTTCAGGGACCCACCTAGAATACAGCAAAATCCATAACCCACCTGCTTAACTGGAATAGTGTGGGCCAGAAGCAGCTCCGTCACTCAGTTTAACACTCAATATTACTCAACTCAATAATTATTCACCAGGATTCCAAGAAGGATTACAAAAGAGGCAAAAATAAAATTTGGCATTATGAATTAACATCACTCAATTGTCTGACAATATTACCCATTTGGCAACATCACTCTCTTCTTGAAGTAATTATAGCACAACTTTGTGAATAGAGGAAGAAATATTCTATGTGAGTAACTGATGCTACAGCTTATGTTTAAGGCTCTATCTTTCTGTACCTGGGAGACAGGTCCTTTAAGAAATCTGTGGCATTTTCCCCAGCTATGTATTATAATCTATGCTGCTGAATGTGACTGCTTATAAAAAAACTCATTTCAATACATATTAGACTCAATCTAATTAGTAATAAATGGTAAGAATAATAAAAGTTAATATTTGTTGAGCATCTTTTAGGTGCCAGACATAATTCTAGCCCTTCATATAAAGTATCTCATTATAATCTATTAATAGATGTAACAAATCTTAGAGATAGAAATTTAAGTGTCTAGCTTTCAACAATTTAGAATTAATTTTCCTTCCCCTTCTTCTTTTATTCTTTTTCTTTTTTTGTGTGTGTGGGGGCAGTTCTCCCTGTTGACACATCTTCAATGCCTTCAACCAGTGCATGTCAGGTTCTTCTCTCTCTTCTTGTACCTTTAGGACTATCTCCCTGCCTTGGACCAAGTCAGCCCTGTGCTGCGGAAGGCACTGGTGTGTACCAGGACCACAGGGGTCAGCACTGCAGTCCTCCTAGGGCCTGCCAAGCAACACACACACCATCCTGACCATCACACATTTCATGGCACTCTTGGATCTGGCAGGTTGCACGGCCAGAGTGACAGATTTGCTATGATTCCTCTGTTTGTTTCAAGGGGCATGAATACGAAATAAATGAGAATAGGAATGGGAATCACAAGCCCTACGTGCCTAAGTCTTTGCTGGTGACACTGGTTTATGCAGTTCCTACTGGGAGGTAGTATTATTTACCTGACTTACCTCATCCTGGGTCAGAGACTTACAACATTTTCTTTCCTCTCATAGTGGCTTTTTACTTCCACAGGTCAGAAAATTAATTTGAGGGTTCCACTCACTGCTAAATGTACCTGTCTCACTTTTGTACTCAAAACGCAAGACCAAGAAAATTGTCCCAGACAAGGTCTATGGACCCCTGAAAGAACTGTGAAACAATACAAAAATATGAGGTGCTTCTGAATGCCTAGGATTACCACTTTCCTACCTAAGATAACATGCAGTCATCTCTTTCATATCATTTTCACAATCTCATCATTAGGGTTTGCTTTCTGGGCCTACTTACAGTGCAAGTATCTTGGTTTGAGTTCCTGCAAAGAGCACACACAAAGAAAGGGCTTGTGTGTAGGATATATCTATTTTTGAAAGTGATCCCCAGATGAATTGGGGTAAGTAAAGAATTAGAAAAAGCAAAACAGGGTACTAGGGAAAATTAACCCAGCAGTGTATTTTCAAGCTGATTCCCATGGGCACTTAGGACTCGATACTGCTGGGGACCTGTATGGAGACGATGATGTACCCATTGTTGGCCCGAGGCAGCCACTTACCTACCAGCTCCAGTGCCTCCATTCGCAGGGACATCAGTGACCTGGAACTCAACATTTACACATGACTCCAAATGTCTACATGGTTCCCCACAAGAATTCTGGACATCTGTGGCAGAAATGCCCCTGGGGCAGACAACAAGAGAAAGCAGATGCAAGTGGGCCAGCTGCTGTTTGGTTACATCTGTGGGAAGCCAGCCACCACAACTTGGACTGAAAAAACAGGAGGAGGGGCACAAGCAGTATCCAGTATACTCTCTCATCCTGTTTGAAAACAACTTACCCTCTTTAAATGAGTTAAAGTGTAGAGACACCAGCATTGTACTCTGTCCAGCTTCACTAGAAAGTTTTCAATTAGCAAATAAACTGCCCACTTGACCTTTGCTTGGATGATAAAAAGCACAAATCTAGATGTTAGCCATTAGGGTAGAATGCCTTCACAGCTACCCTGATATAGTAATCTAGAAGCAACAACTAAATATCTTTTGTGGTTCAAAGACCAGTTCTTTGAAATCCATCTTCATAACACATATATACCCTTTCTAAATGATATGGGCCTTTCTGACCAGAAGCAAATGATCAATGGTCTGCACCTCATTGTAACCAAATAATAATTAGTTGCCATCTGCTAGGTCTCCCAAAGGAGCATGCATCAGACTACTCTGACTGCAGCAGGCCAGTTATCAGAAAATGAACAGATTCCTTAACACTCCCTCTTCTTCATCTGCCTAAACTTCAGTGAACTCTTTGTGAACTGCCATCAACGTGTCCCAAACCGAGCCCCTCCCTCTTGATATTGCCCCTTTGTCTTTGGCACCTGCTCATTGGCTCCCCTGAAGTCCCTAAGACACTAGACAGTCCTCCCAAGAGGGAGGCACTGTCAAGACTATCCAAGGTGACTCTTTCTGGCATTTCCTTTATTTTCAACACAGAAGATGTACTGTGGAGATTCTGATAAGTAGAGGCAAACTAATTGCAAATAAGAATCAATGAGGGTGTCAATTTTCACTCAGCAACCATCAGAATTGAATGTGAGGTAGGAGCTCCTATATCTAAATGCAGTGGTCACCTGCCTGGAGTTGAGAAAAGAGTGGAGAGTGGAGAGATTCAGGCCGTCTATGGAAAAGGCTTCAGCTGGTTCCACATGCACTTCACGACATCAGGCTGTTTGATCCTTGATATTTAGTGTGAGCAGAGCATAGGGACCAAAAACTAAGTCTTCTTTCCTTTTTTTGTAATGCAAAGCTCAAGTTTCCTGGAAATTCGTAAAGTTTTCTAACTTTCCAAACTACTCTAACATCTCTTGTTATAAAAATAAAATATGTCTTCTTTCAAAAATCAGATCCCAACCTCCACACAAGTCCACTCTTGTATTTTCCTGGAAAGTGATGGCATTCAGGAAACTGGGAAATGCTGACGCTAGTCAGAGTTCAATCCACATGAGGATGTGACATTCCATAGGAGGCAGTCCTGTGTAACAGCTTAGAAATGCAGCAGTTGTTTGGCCTTTCAGATCATGTGATTATTCCTTCTTTACTGCTCAGTTCCACATCCCTGAACTTTTCCATTCTAAGAAAAGCTGGCATTATTATATCACACCACACAGTAAGTTATTAACATGACTATTGACCTATATCCATGTCTAAGATGCTGCTGTCTTTATGACAGATGAAAGAAATATGTTTTTATAATGATCATTACTATGACCCTGTGGAAAAATAAATTAAATATAGTTTATAAAATGAAAAGGATATGCTAATGTGACATTAAAACTATGAATTTGAGGCTCTTTTCAGTTCAATGATGCTAAACAATTTTAAGGCAAAAAAACTTTAAAAGCCACAGTAATAGTTCTCTTGCTCTCTCCTTTTCTAAGCTTCATTATTTGTTCCAAAGACATATTAGCCTTACATCCCCAAATCCTTGTTATGTTCAGTAAAATAATGGGTACCTTAGATTGTGCAGCATTGTTCATAGGTTGTACAAAATGAGATCATTCCACAGTATATTCCCCATGACTTACTTCTCCATGCCTTTCTGGACAGGAAGACAAACTGAGCTTTTAGAGGGCAAACCCTCAAATGGTACCAAGAAGGTCCCTTTTCAACCTGCCTTTGTGGAGGCCAGCTCGACGAGGGTCAGAACCTCAGGGAGGCGCTGGTTATGGGATTAAGGTCAGCCTGACAACAGACAAGATTAAAGCACCTAGACACATATTTATTATACGTATGTACAGCACTTAGATAGATACACATGAACATATGTAAGAAGAGGGGGAATGAGAGCTGGCAGGGTTAAAAATAAGATCTGAGATTACAGTGGAATTTGAACAGAAAGCTGAGCCCCAAACAATGGCTTTACTTTCTCAAAGCCACAGGTAGGAGCTGCCTAGAAAAGTAGTCCCTACTTCCAAGAATGTCAAATGGTTAGATCACAAAAATGGACTGTGGCTATCCAGAGGGAATAAGAGAATAAAAATGGACTATATCACTGAAATTCACCCGCTTCCCTTTAAGAATGAATTAGATTACCTGTGTTTAGTGCTGTCCTGCTACCTGTCCCCTCATCACTTTGGACAGCACAGCGATTCACTGCGGACCCCTCGGTCTACCGTCTGTCATGTTTTCTGGGTGTAAAGACGAATGACAGCACTGCTCTTGGAAGGACCTGTTTTATAAAACCGTGTGCTTTATAAAAAAAATCCTCAAAGTCTTATTCAAACTCTTTATCTTCCAGGAATTCATGTCAGTGCTTTCAAATTTCCTTTCATCGTTAGATATTCAAGTGTCTGTCTCCTCTCTTCAATTGGTGATAGAGTGCTTTTGAGTCACCTTTGAAGTCTCAGTTTGGACTCATCATAATTTCTAGATGCCTCACATGAACTTGCTGTTTTTTCAAGGACATCTTTATTTTCATAAGCACATGTAATCTTTGCCTTGTCCTGGCCATTGTAGTTCAATTGGCTGGAGCGTCATCCCATAACCAAATGGTTGTGGGTTCAATTCTCCGTCAGGGCACATATCTGGGTTGCAGGTTGTAAACCCAGTCCGGACACATATGATCCCTGGTCTGGGCACATACATGTGGCAATCAAGTGATGTTTGTCTCCCACATCAGTGTTTCTCTCTCTCCCTTTCTCTCTTTCTAGAAGCAATGAAAAAATGCCTTGGGTGAAGTGGAAAAAAAAAACCTTACCTTTTTTTTATAAATTAGTCAATCTTTATTAGACCTGTTTTACCCCAGTGCTTCATCTCCTATTTTGCGTTATATTTTTACATAAAAGTTAAAAAATATAAATGATTAAGAATGAAAAAAATGCTTTGACATACTATTAGAAGGTTCTCATAGAATTGGGATTTCTATGTGGATTGGAAAGTTCTGAAACCCACCAGGACACTAACCATACGTTCTCAGTATGAAGCCCAGTATAATGACCACAGCACTAGAGGAGGCACCAGAAGATTGGGAGGTTAGTACCATCATACGATGAACCCGTTTCCTGATCGGGAACCATAAGGATCAGATGAGACCAAAGATTCAGAATCCCTGGGAAGCCCAGTTAAAACACAGATTACTAGGCTTCACCCCAGACTGCCTTACTCAGCAGGACTGAACAATATGCCTCCCTAACGAGGTCTCAGGTGAAGCTGATGCTAAAGATCTTGGGGCCACATTTGGGAATTCACCAGAGTAGTTAATGAAAAAGATCACCTTTCTCTCATTGAATAATTATATTATCAATCAGGAAAAAAAGGTATATTAGTATAAGTGAGAGGGCTTTCACAAACTCTTCATTTAAAAATGGGTGTAAATATAAATAAGAATAAATGATTAAGGATGCTTTATTTAAGGAAGTCCATACCAGACAACAATGCAATCCTAAAGCACTGATAAAATCTGATTGTACCCGTATATTGTATTTTCTGTACTGCAGTCTGGACTGGCCAAATTGGGAAGAAAGTTAAGGTTTACTTTAAGATGTCTTCCCTTCATCAGGATATGGGCAGACAATTCTCCACATGGGCCTCTCTCTGTCTGCACACCTTGTACACAGAGGTACTAAGCGCCCCTTTGTCTGACACACTACTGTTAAAGATGTTTGTTTAGTGGAAAGCCTTGGAAGACAGAGAGGGCAGAGGGCAATTTGTTTATTATTCAATGTAATAAAAATAATGTCTCTTTCAAGAGCAAAAGGGAGGCATGCTCACGGTCCAATCTAAAAGATTCAGGTTCCTTTAGCTCGGAGACCCCCACCAGGGATACAATCCCATGGCAGACATGGCCCCATAAGCTCCTCTGTCTCTCACCCCCAGGAAATTCAGTGGGGGGAGCAAGTGGAACTTAGATGAATAAAAGGCTGCCTGCTGTGCTGTGAGTAATAAAAGCCTTTGCCTACCAACCCTAGTCTCTGTCTTATACCAGCATGTCTGAAACTGTGGCAAGCTAATGTGTTAGCTAACCAGTCAGCCAATATTGTGCATGCTTCACAGTTCTCAACATTCATTTCCCATCTCAAGATCATGATGCTGCCCACAAGAGATATTCCAGTTAGACCCATCTTCTCCAAACTGGGACCATACGAAACACACATACAACCCCAAAAGTTTCTCTCCATGATGCATGAAAATTTATCCAGCTTAGCACATAGAAGATATTCCATTGACTTCTGTTAAGTAAGTAAATAAATAAATAAATGAATAAATAAATGCGGTGATAGATGGGAAATGTTATCAACTACTTCACATTATGTAATAAATGCCTAATAAAATCATATGGTATTTTCCAGCAGCTATTATAAAAATGTATTTATGTACATTTTTTATCATTGATAAAGTCATTTGACTTTCATAAATACTGACAATTGACAATGTAATGGATATCATCATACCTGTTTTACTGATTCAGACACCAAAGAACAGATTGATTAAATAATTTTTCTAATATCAATCACAGAACCATGGACTGTTCAAACTTGAACAAAACCTGTGATCCCAAACTCTGGGATCTTTCATTATTTTCAGACTTCACAAGCTTAATTTAAAAAAAAAATTAAAAACTCATTGGAATGAATCAGTGTTGGGAAAGGTAGCAGGTAAAGTATTAAAAACAAGCAAGAACACATAAGCCCAAGGCCTCTCCCATCAGTCACGTCACACTCAAGACTGACGTCTCCTCCACTGGCCTCATTAGAAACTTCATGGCATTGAAGCTACCATGTTTCACTTTGAAAAATGAACACTACAAACTGAGTGAACTCTGTAAGAATCCTTTCGTTTCAGGTATGTTATGCCCACAGTCTAGTGTCTAACAACACATGCTTCTTGAATGATACATACATTTGAACTCTAGCCCTAAGATTTTCTATGACCTCAACCAAATTACTTAAAGATATCTCCTAAGATGGCCCTGGCTAGGTAGCTCGCTTGGTTAGCGCATCATCTGACACAGACACTGGCCCGCAGTGTCCTCGGCATCATGGATGAGACATGAGACATTCACACGGACTACTTAGTCTTGTGTGGAGGAAAAGTGATGGCCCAGGTACCCTCTCAAGGGGAGGGTGCCTCGGAGTGGCCTGGTCACTCTCTCAAAGGAGAGTGCCCCAGTCCTTCCCTTCGCTGGGTTTTTATTGGCTTTTCATTTGCACAGGAATACAGGAATGACATTAATCATTGTCAGGCAGTAAGGATCAAACAATAGATAGTATACAAAGAACTCTGAGGGCCTATTCTGAGTTAAGGTCTATTAGCTAAAGAAGTACAAAACTTTTTGGGAAACAAACTCATTTCCTGCTCAGACTTTTATCATTTAATTAAGAGCATTCTTAGCAAAGCAGGTTTCATAAGAGTTTATGTATTCTTTCTCAGGACTGATCACCCAGGGAACCCGCCCTTTCTAGCACAGGGCTACACCACCCTCTGTCATTGTTTCAGGACTAAGTCAGACAGGGGAAGTAAGGTAGCCAAGAGATTAGGAGACTTCTTGCAGGCAGAATGAGAACTCAGGCTTTGTCAAAGCCGAGGGGCGAGCGTTCATCACTCCCTTTCTCCATAGCCTCCCAAGTCCTTCCCTGGGGCCTCCACGTGATCATGCCTGTCTTAGGTCATTCCCCCCTTGGGGAATCTTACCCGTCATTGGCTAACTGATCAAGCACTGGGGACCGGTTATGGATGAAGTAAAGGAGCAGAAGCAGAGCTCCTGCCAGGGAGATAAACTTGTCTCCTTACTGGTTTCTGGTCCAGAGATCTCTCATTCAGCCTTAGCCATGGGGGTTACAGCTCCTGAAACCAGGCAGGGAGGTTCCCAACAATCATCCAGATCTGCCAAGGTTGTGGGTTCAACTTCCAGTAAGAGCACATAGAAGGAGCAACCAATGAAGCATAAATAAGTGGAACAACAAATCGATGTTTCTCTCTCTCCCCTTCTTTCCCTTCCTCTTTCTCTCTCTAAAATCAATCAATTAAAATTTTTCTTTAAAGATGACTCCTAAGATGATAAAACCTACCACACTGGTTATTACAGTGATGAAAACAGAACTTAAATGCAAATGTTAGTACAGTGGCTGATCTATAGACAATGCTCAATAAATGTTAGCTATTATTGTAATTATGACTATATTGCACCATACTTATATATTTACTTCCTTCTTCTTTGCCAGCAGAATTTAAGATAGGAAGAATTTTAAAATGTTTCCCTACTCGCAAGCTACAAAATGAGCCTGCCTATTTCTTGGGGCAACAGCTCTATGTAGCCAGGCATAATGATGCCCGTACCCACAGTGGTTTGTGTCACAGGAGAGGAAATCAGCCTGGGGAACCTTCATCTATTATGGATAGCAAACATACCTATTCTATGTTCCAGGGGAGGTATTTTCAATTATTTTTATTACACTAGACAGTTGGCATGCCTGCTCTCAGCTCTGACAGGAAACACTATCTCTATCTTCTAAGGACACAAACAAATCTGCCCTTTACCCCAGAGGGAGACACTACTTCCAAAGCCATTTACTATAAAACATCCTTGAAAAAATAATCTGGTACAAAAGGCAATTGGTGCCACAGCTCACAAGATGTGCAGAAGTATGAGAAACCCATGGAGAACTGCTTTTGACCCAAGGTCTATGAGAGTGCAGAGCATGTTGGTCACCTCCAAGGCTACAGTCCCAGAGCTGAGAAAATACAGGCCTTATTAGAATGACAAAAAAAATTTTGTTAAATGAAAGAACTGTAACAGTTGGTATAAATTTACACCTACAGTTACATTATTTACTTTTATTTAAATATGGCTCCTAAGAAATTTAATGGTGAATTCAGAAGACCACTCTTCCTCCCTCTTTAGAATTACAAAGAACACAGGTGTCTTTTCCACACACCTGAAGAAGGGCTTCTGGTTATATGGTCATGAATGATCACATCTCATTGTTCAAGTTATCCATCATCCCTGGCTGACCTTAGGCCTGAATCTTTTCAAATACTGGGAATCTGGAGTCCCTAGGAGCATCTGGAAAGCTTATCCTTTTGTAGTCCTGCAAGGGCATGGCCATGGATTTGATCATTTTAGGAAGCTCATCCCTATATCTGCTACCCCATCTAGTAGATCACTCCTACTTCTTTATACATCCTCTTCTGAAAAGTACTACTCTATCCCCTTTCTTTCTCAATAACGTGATTTCTTCAAAGACTATATATTTTCATGAAACCAAAATCTGACATAATTAGGCAATCACGCTACTCCTGAAGCAACCACAGGCAGAATGAAATAAATATTAATATCTTGAAACACTATCCTGTGGCAAGAACATACAGTGGGGTAAAGATAGCCTATACTATAAATGGTGTTGGGAATATTAGAGAAATACATGTAAAAAAATGAAACTAGACCACCTTCTTACACCATACACAAAAATAAACTCAGAATGGATTGAATACTTAAATGTAAGACTTGAAACATAAAACTCCTAGAAGAAAACAAAGGCAGTAAAATCTCAGACATTTCTCTTGGAAATATTTTTTTTCTGATATACCTCCTCAGACAAGAGAAAAAATAAACAAATGGGACTTTATCAAACTAAATTTTTACACAGCAAAGAAAACTATTAACAAAATGAAAAGAAAATCTACTGAATGGGAGAATATATTTGCCAATGATACAACTGATGAGTTGTATCATTGGCAAATATACAAATATCCAAAAGTTATAAATAATGCATATAATAAAACATCAAAAATCAAACAATTCTATTAAAAATGGGCAAATGACTTGAATAGACACTTCTCAAAAGGGGATATTCAGGCGGCCAATAGACATATGAAAACATCCTCAACATTACTAATAATCAGACAAATCCAAAGTAAAACCACAATAAGATATTATCTCACAGCTGTCAGAATGGCTACTATCAATAAGTCAATAAACAGTAAGTGTTGATGAGGATGTGGAGAGAAAGGATCCCTGGTCCAAAGGAGGGGACAATGTAGATTGGTGTAGCCAATGTAGAAAGCAGTAAGGAGTTTCCTCAGAGAAATAAAAAATGGAACTGACTTATGACCCAGCAATTCCACTTCTGAGAACATATTCAAAGAAACCCAAAACACTAATTCTAAAGAATATATGCACCCCAATGTTCATTGCAGCATTATTTACAATAACCAAGCTATGGAAGCAACCCAAGTGTCCATCAATGGACAAGTGGGTAAAAAAGCTGTGGTACATGTATACAATGAAATATTACTCAGCCATAAAAAAGAATGAAATCTTACCATTTGTGACAGGTGGATGGACCTAGAGGGTAATACACTAAGTTAAATAAGTCAGTCAGAGAAAGACAAATAGCATATGATTTCACTTATATGTGATGTCTAAAGAACAATATAGATAAACAAAACAGAAACATACTCATAGATGCCAGAGAACAAACCAATGGTTGTCAGAGGGGAGGGGTATTAGGGATCTGGGTGAAAAAGGTTCATGAAGGGATTGAGAAATACAGATGGGTAGTTACAAAATAATCATGAGGATGTAAAGTACAGCACAGGAAATACAGTCAATAATATTGTAATAACTATGTGTGGTGCCAGGTGGGTACTTATAGGAGACTGTTCTGCATGGCGTGGGCCCACACAGGACCCAAGCCCATGGATAGGTTCTCCTGTGGGGAATCAGGCCTGCATTGTACCTAGGCTGCTTTGAGATTTGCTTTTTGCTAAAACTCCCTCACCCTGAATTGAGGCATCAAGTACTTACTATAACTTCCTAAAATCTATGCTAAACCTTCCAAGGATGAGTGTAACCAGTTCAACCACTTTTCCCTTTACATTTGCAAATACCCTTCTTCTGTGATGTGATTAGGTAACCAACAAACCTGTGCACAGTAAATGAGGACCCTCCTCAATGTAATGTGCCCAGAAAAGAAGTAAAAGCTTGTCAAGGCAAGGACTGGCACGCTCTCCCCTTGAGAGAGTGGCTGTGCCATCCCTTTTCCTCCACAGGACTTGGTAGTCCATGTGAATGTCTCATCACAGCCACAATGCTGCAGACCTCATGAGCCAGGGACTGCATCAGGTACTAGAAATACCATGAGGACACTTCATAAATTATATGGTTGTCTAGCCAGTATGCTGTATACTATATACCTGAAACTAATACAAAATAATATTGAATATAAAGTCTCATTGAGAGATTTAAATTTAACAAATAAAGTTCAAAAATGACAATGAGATAATACTACTCATCTATGACATAGCCAATGTCCAGAACACTGACAACACCAAACGCCTGTGAGGATGTAGAGCTACAGAAACTCTCACTCATTGCTGGAGGGAATGTAAAACAGTTCAGGGACTTTTGAAGACAGTCTGATGGTTTCTTACGAAATTGAACAGTCTTTTACTGCATAAGCTGATATCTCAATCCTTGGTATTTACTCAAAGGTGTTGAAAATTTCTGTCCACACCAAAACCTTCACAAGCATGTTTACGACAGCTTTATTCATAACACCCAAAGTTGGAGCAATCAAGATGCCTTCCAAAGGTGAACAGATAAAGAAGCTGAATTAAATCCACACAATGGAATATTATTCAACATTAGAAAGAAATGAACTATCAAGCCAAGACAAAACCAAGAGGAAACTTAAATTCACATTACTATGTTACAGAAGCCAATGTGAAAAGGCTACATAATGTATGGTTCCAACTATATAACATTCCAGAGAAGGCAAAACTATGTAGCCAAAATAGAGGTCAGTGGTTGGAAGGGTGAAAAGAATGAATAACTGCAGCACGGAGGGATTTTAGGGCAGTGAAAATACACTGTAGGTGGTCACAATGATGGGGACGTGGCATTATGCATGTGTCCAAACCAACAGGATGTCCAACATCAAAAGTGAAGCATAATGTAAACTATGTACTTTGGGTGAATATAATGTGTTGACAAAGGTTCAACAACTGAAGAAATGTACTACTCTGGCGGGGATGCTGATGATGGGAGAGGCTGGGGGGGTGTGGGTAGTCAGCATATCTTGTTCTTTCAGTTTTGCTGCAAACCTAAAACTGTTCTAAAAAAATGAAGTCTTAAAAACAAACAAACAAAAAACCCCTGTTATCTTGACCTGTTATTATTGATGACATAGCTTTACAGTTAAGAATAGCCAAACCTCAGTTCTTGAATATCTCCCATCTGGAACAATTTGGTTCTCAACCAAGTTGTTCATGGGGAAAAAAAGTCTCGGTTGTCGAACAAACCTTCAGTTCTCAACCCGACAACATTTTCAAACTGATGCCTGGATGATTAGTCATGCATCTCTCAGGAAACAAAGAAAAAAAGATTTGGTTTTTGAACAAATTGTTTCTTGAATAGCCTTACAGAATGAAATAAGTTGAAGAACTGAGGTTTTACTGTGCCATTCAAATTTTTTTTTTTACAACCTTTGGAAGTGGAGGATGAAAGGAGGGTAAGAGAGACCAGCTGAAAACGTTTGGGAGAATAATCCCAGAGAGACACTGGACTTACTTCAGCACCTCAAGGACCTCGTGAGATTCTTATTTGCCACACAACTCAAACTACAACCTCTTACATGTCAACATCCCAAAAAAAGGGCAAAAGCCAATGAGCAGGTCTCTGATGGACTCTTTTATGACTGGCGATTAACCTGGAGGCTGAATATATTATTTTAAAGGTTTTTTTCAATTCTACCAATGATTATATTGGGCTGATTCTATGTCTTTTCCCAATGGGTCATATTTTGTAAACCAGGAATCACAGTGAGACGCGTGCAGGTTTGTGTAACTTTAAAATAAAAGACTCAGTCAATTCTTAGAAAAGAAAGATGTAAAAGGCTTAATCAATTGGATCCTGCCAACATTCATTCTCTAAAATTGCTAGATGTATTTATCGTTTACCTGGGTCTAATAATAATTCCCTAGCTTTTCAATCTGCTTCCTAAATAACTGCATTTAAAAGACACAGCTCCGTTTGTTTTTAACATTACATTGAAGTTAGTTTCAAGAGATGTCTGTAGGTGGTTTATTTAATCATCAGTCATTATGCCTCAGTTTAGTAGTCTATAATCTTCAACTCCCACATGCATCTATGCCCACACTTTTCAGTGTTTTACCCTCCCCACCACATTCAAGTCACTTTCACAAAGCTTCCAGTTCTTTTCTAAATCATCAAAGAGCAAGTTTCGGTCACAGTCTCATTCACCCTCTCTGGGTCCTTTGATATTGTTAGCTGTTCCCTCTTTCTTGGATGTTCCCCCTTCATTGTCATCTCTGAAGTCATTCTGCTTGGTGATTTTTCTAAAGCACTTATACGATTCTCAGCTGAGATTCCTCTTTTCCTGTTTCCCAGGGTTCCATTTACTACTCTCTTCTACAGATTCTACCTAAGACATTGTACCCACTATTATGATTTCAGCAATCACTGTACACTGATGACTACAAAGTCACTATTCATGATAGTCATTTGTCCTCTGTGCTCCAAAAGTACATCCCCCCCAAATGTAGCTATTTCTTTAGCTGCACTTCTTTTGGCCCTGTTCTCTCTCCACATGAGCTGCTCTCCCTAACTGGCTCACTTCATCCAAGAGTTTAACTCCCACCTTTTCATCACAGATTGCCAATATGCCTCTCCAGTCTAAATGTCTTTTGAGCTTCAGCACCCTATGTTCAACTGCCTAATGGAATATGTCTGCCTGGATGACCATGAAGTCTATCAAATTCAAAACATCCAAAATGTGTATGCCATCTTTCCCGAAGTTCAGTTTCCCCTTCACAATCACAATCTTCGTGAGTGGCCCCCAGCAACCACAGGCTGCCTGAGGAACCTCTGTTTCCAAATTTTCCTCACTCCCCACTTCCATTCACCACATGCTCTCAATCTTGTCATGAAAATGTACCATAAGCCTTTTTAAAAATTTATTGTATTTTTTCTATTACCATTTAACCCTCTTATATGCCCCCCCACAATCACCACACTGTTGTCCATGTCCATGAGTCTTTTTTTCCTTTTTACTCAATCCCTTCACCCCTAACCTCCCCCCACACTCATAGCTGTCATCTGCTCTCTACGTGTGAGTCGGTCTCTATTTTGCTTGTTAGTTCAGTTTGTTCATTAGATTCCACATATAAATGAAATCATATAGTATTTGTCTTTCTCTGACTGACTTTTTCATGTTTGTCACTTTTTTTTAATCACCAGTACTGCAAGGACTACCTCATAGACATAATTCTCATCCTTTTTTTACTTAACCTATTGAAACATCCTCCTTAGTGTTCCTTCTTCATGCCTCTTGTCTTCACCTTCCCTTAAGCCACTCAAGAAGGCAGTTTTTATTCTGTTGCAATAAAGGCTCTCCTAATATGCAAACTGAATCAGCTCAGTATCCAGGTCAAAATCTCAGTCTTCCCACGAGCCACAATGATATAGAGCAAAATCCTTACACTATGGCTACAGCATTCTCTATGAGTGCCCTTCATGTTTCTGACAAGCCTCATCTGTTGCCATTCTCCCTCTGGCCCTTTAAAATCTGGCACTCTTGTCATTTCCAACACATTGTGCCTTCTCAAGTTTCTCAGCTTTTTCCAATGTTGTTCTTCCTTTGATTGCCTTTCACATTTATAGACCTGTAAAACTTCATCCATAAAGTCTCATGTCAAGGATTACCCACGAACGTTTCCCCAATTTGTTCATGTTCTCTTAGATGATTAGTAATCTGTTATCTATCAACCTTTTCTCTGCAATGCATTTTACACACAATACCTATCTCTGACAGTAATTTGTGAGATTTAATCAGTTAATATATTTCAAAGTCTGAGTTGTGCTGAGCCCATAAGATTAAAACTGAATTAGCTATTCTTATTAACAATTAACATATATCATTTCTATTATATTTGATATTAAACTCTTTAGAGCAAAAAACACAACTCAATTTTGTGATGTGGAGGATTTTCTCCCTCCAATGGCTTTGTGTTGTCTTAAATTTAGATAAAATCAGGTAAGGAATGTGCACAAAGCAAGATTATCAAACAAGTTTGAATTTCTATGAACTGATATGTGAGCAACGTCTGTGTTTAAAAGGACATTGAGCCCTGGCTGGTGTGGCTCAGTGGATTGAATGCCAGCCTGAGAACCAAAGACTGGTTTGATTTCCAGTCAGGGTATATGTCCAGGCTGAGGACTAGGTCCCCAATAGGGGGCACTCAAGAGGCAATCACACATTGATGTTTCTTTTTCTCTCTTTGTCCCCTTTTCCCCTTCTCTAAAAATAAATATAATCTTTTGAAAAAAGAACACTGATACTAGAACTTTTGACAATTCTACCCTAGTCACTAAGCTCAATAAAGTGTGTGCATATGTGTTTGTATATATACATATATATGTATAAAGTTGCATGCAACACATTTGTGTAAAATTGTTTATGTATCATTTACATCTTGTATATGAATATATGCATAATAAATCTGCAACTTATTTGCAATAATTTCTGCATATATTGTTATATATTATACATATTAATGATATTACATGCAGAAATTGTGTATATAATTATATGACAGACCATGTATATGTATATGTGTGTGTGTGGATATATATATATCCAACCATTGTTAATATATATATAAGGTCTGTCCAGAAAAAGTCCAACCATTGTTAATATAATGAGAATGGTTATATATCCATGCTTCTGTGAGTCATCTGGGCAGACTCTGCTTTAGGCTGTGGGGGCACTAAAGCAGCCCTACTCATTCTAGCACTTAAGTTGAAATGATGATGACTATCTTAGGAATGTTCTTCATATGGCAGTGACAGAAGTGCAAAATAACAAGTTCAAATACATAAGCATATTTAAACTCTTTTCTCAAACATTTTTTATAATACCTCATTTGCCAAAACAACTCACATGGCCAAGCTCAATGTCATTGCCTGGGGAAATATACTCTGAGTACCTAGAAGCCATGTCAGTCATACAAATGCAAAGTCTGTCTGGAAAATGTCCAACCCCTGTTAATATGACAAAAATGGTTTGTGCAACATCAGTGTGCCCTGGCAGACAAGGAGAGTGGATTGGAATGCACAAATGTGAACAATGACAACTTCACTATACTAGTCAGTAAGGGTGCTAGATACTGGTGAGTGAGCATATGTACTGTGTGGCAGTGGCATTCAAAACAAGTTAGTAGAGAAATGAATCTGCATCAAATTTTGCATTAACATTCCTCTACAGAACCTACTCAGATGATTCAGAAGGCCACAGCTAAGGGCAACTGGTGATTGGCAGCTTCATCAGGACAACATGCCCACTCATACATCACAAGTCATGCAGAGTTTTTTGGCAAACCATCAAATCGCACAGCCCCTTACAGCCCAGATTTGGTGCCCTGTGACATCTGGATTTTCCCAAAACTAAAACCACCTTTGAATTGAAGAGATTTCAGACCATCAGTGAAATTCCGAAAAATACAATAGGGCAGCTGATGGTGATTTGGAGAATTGTGTGAGGTCCCAAGGTATGTACTTTGAAAGGGACTGAGGGCATCATTGTCCTATGTACAATGTTTCTTGTATCTTGTATCTTCTTTAATAAATGTCTCCATTTTTCATATTACATGGCTGGATAATATAAATGATCAACCACTTTTTAGAGTCTACTCACTAAAGTAAGCATCTAACAACCTTTCCTATTAATCCCCAAATATATATTTTCACATCACAATACAGTATGTTTTCTGCTGCACTATAGCAGACTCTGGTTCTGAATCTGGCACAGGTGTCTCTCACAGGCATCAGTAACAGAATATAATCAAACTCATTAATGTTGTCATTACTTTTATAGACACCTGAGCTAAAAATGTCAAAGTCATTCTCAACATTCTTACTTCCCCATGCCCACACTGAATCATCTCCAATTTCACCACCACGCTCTGAGGTTAGGCTTTTGGCCACCTTTAGTCTGATCTGCAACCAACACAGCTTTCATTGTTCTGCCAGTTATTATTCAAAAATATAGAACTGATCAAAATCTTTATCTGCTTTAAAAAAATTGATAGTTCACCATTGCCTAACAGATAAAGTTTCCAAACTCCTTTATGCAGAAGTTCTCAAATTTACTTGTCTGCAGGAGCACGCAGGAGGAATGAAACCCACAGTGCTGACATGTAATCTTTATTGTTCTCAGGGTAACTCTTTTCACATTGATTCAAGTGAGGGAGGTTGGCAATACTACTGATTGCAGTAGTCAAATTAATGGCCCTTCAAAAATGTCTACATTTTAATCCTTGGAATCTATGAATATGATAACTTACATAGCAAAAGGACTTTTAGTATGGTTGAACTATGCATCTTAAGTAAGGAAAATTATTCTGGATTATCTAAATGGGCCAAATATACCATATTTTGCCATATATAATGAGCGTCCAAGCTTTCAGGAAAAAAATATTTCCTTTTAATTTTTTAAATTCAATCATTTATTTATATTTAGATACTTGTTTTTTGTACTATGAAGGAATTTTAGCATTTATTTTTTAACATATTATGGTACAAAAAATTTTATGTAACAAATAATTACAAAACACAAGAACAGATACAAGGTACAAGAAATTTAATGTACTGGTAACAAATTAATACTACCCATGTATAATGTGCACCCTTATTTTTCCCTCAAAAATTTGGGCAAAAAAATGCACATTATACATGGCAAAATATGTAATTATAAAGCAGATTCTAAAAAGGAAGGCAGGAGGTCAGTGAGCAGATGTGATGATAAAAGCAGAGGTAGGAGTGATACCATTGCCAAAAAAAAAAAAAAAGGGCGGGGGAGGCAGCACAAGCTAAGGAATGTAGTGGCTTCTGGAGTTGGAAAGACAAGAAACCTCCACCGGAGCTCGCGGAGGGAGCCAATCTAATGATGTTTGACTGTAACACACGAGACTAACTTTGGACTAATCATCTCCAGAACTTTCACATCGTAGAGTTGTGTTATTTTAAGCCACAGAATTTGTGGTAATGTGTTGCAGTAGCAATGAGAAACTAATATAGAGATAATTGTTCTAATTTAACAAATTAAACAACTCGCATACTTTTTTTTGTAAGTAACAAATAACCTAACTAAGCTCTTCTTTTACCACCTCTCCCATGCCTCTTGCATTTTGTACAAAAACCTCTAGACTAAATCAGTGGGCTCCACTTTACTAGATTTCCATGCTATAAGAATAAGGATATCTCCTTATTCTTATAGCATGAGAATTTATTTATCTCTTATTTTCCTAAGAAGCTGTTAAAACAGTGATTTGGAAAAATGTTATAAATATACAAGGAAAAAGCAAATAAATTATACAATGATGCAATATCTTAAAATCAAGGCGATACCAAGTAAAAGAGTGATTATTTTGAAGCTGGAATTATTTGGGCATGTTTTAAGGAGGTCTTCTAACTGTTTTTAAGCACACTTAATTTTTTTAAAAAGAAAATAAAATAAGGTTGGAATGAATAGATTCATATAGGCATAAACCCGAAGCATGTTGAGAGATTGGGTTTGACTGATAATTCAGTGTCTTGAATTGAATAACTCATTTCATAAATATGTTTATGAAATATATACCATATATGTGATATATATATTAAGAATATATCACATATCATAAATATATAGTTTAATAAATTTTCACAGACTAAACCTCCTAGAAAGTTCTTAGCAACCTTTTTCAGCCACTAATCTCCAAGGGTGTTGGTTTGCAACCTCAGGTGTTCCCTCAGTAAAATCTGAAACTGGCCCACCATGCACAGGGGGCAACAGCAGATGGAAGAAAGAGGCAGGCAGAGCACTTGGGATTAGTAGGTGACAGCTTTAATAGGCAAGGGAACTTTACACAAGGCTTGTCTTTGGTGACCAGAAGATAAGTAGATCTCTGTCTGTACCTGTAACAGGGAATGGACATTCTATACTTATTATATAAAAGTACCCATATTAATGACAGTAAATATTAAACCCTGCTTGTTACTCTGCCAAAGCTAGAGATTACATGTTAAAAGTTTCTTTTCTAAGTATAATTCACTAGAATCAACAGGTTAAATTCCTATGTAAACCTAAGAAACAGCCTGACCTCAGAGTCCTGCTAAGCTGACAAAGACCACATGGCCACCTTGAGGATGCTGACCATAAAGATCCATATTGGAAGCAGCAAGGACACTGCCTGCAGGTCCACAACCTCTCCCCCTGATCTCTTCGTTCTGCTTTCCATAAAAACCAATCCCTGAACTAAAATGTTAAGTTATAACCACAATTTAGTATCTCCCAGATAGGTATCAAAGGTATGGATTCTGTAACAAATCGAAGAATATAAGCAACCCTGTGCTTTAGTTCCCCTTGCAGTTGTAAACCACACTGAGATAGGAATGCTAATGCACATTAAGAGATAACATGGGAACAAAAGGGGTAACCCTAGGGTAGCAGCTGCATGGTACCCCTCTCAAGCCCTTCCCCTTATTTCCACTTCCCTCTCCCAAGAGAAACTGCACTCCCTGTAGGAATTTTCCTCCTCAGGAATTCCCACCAACTCCCTATAAAAATTGCTGGCTTCACCAGGGATGTTAAGATGAGTTTTTGAAGACAAGAGTCCCCATCTTCTTGAGATGCTGGCACTTGAATAAATCACTTTCCTTCTCACTAGCACCTGTCTCATGAGTTTGACTTTCATTGTGACAGGCAGACAAACCTGGGCTCAGAGTCATACATACCTATCAGGATCTTGAAAGTTTATATAGAGGTCTTAACTGGGTTCAGTCACCTATAATATCCAGATGGTCTCAACAATACCCTACTCTCTCAAGGTTACATCTTTGAAACAGCTCCTGGTGTGGGACTGGTGAGCAGAATATACATTCCAAGGACCATGGGTGGGGGGTGGTGAGGAGGCTTTGATCACCTGGGTCCAGCTCATGGGCCAATCAGCAATCATGGTCTCTCTATAACTTCCTCCAACAGTGGAGGAAGTTCCACTGTTTCATAATTTCTAATGGATAGGTTAGTTTTGCCTTTTGTACTTTATATAAACGAAATCTGGTTTCTTCTAACATTAGATGTTGTGAGATTAGTGCATATTGTTACCACAGATGTGTTCATTCTTATTGCCATATAAATGCTATGTTGTGAATAGAATCCACCACAAGTTACATGTGAATTCTGGTTTATTTTGAAAATAGAGCCAAGAGAGTTTGAAGACAGAAGGGATGTAAGGTATGAGAGAGAAAAGTAGATTATGATTCCAAATACAGTATAAGAAATTGGGCCTGGGATACAGAAAAGTGAAGAAGAGTAGATTTGGAGAAAGAAAAATGAGGATTTTGGTTTTGAACATAAGTTTGAGATGTCTATTAGATATTGCAATAGAGTTGAGACAGAATAGTAAGCAGCTAGGAAAATCCCTTGGCAAGCGGAATAGGGAAACTGAGACAGACAGCTGAACACAGTAGCTAAACAATGAACAGGCAGGTACAGATGGTCAACTGGGCAGAAGTTCCCGAGTGCCTAGCAGGGGACAAAACTGGGAAAACAGGGACCTTTTCCACCCTCCCCCAACCTCTTCTCCCCTGGCCTTTCCTCCCTGGAGATGACATCTAGGAGATAACAACAGGCCCTTAGTTGTGTTTTCACTCCAGGCCAGAAATGAAGAAAAACCAGGTGACCAATGCCAGCAGTCACTACAATGACTAAAAAGCCCCTTCCCTGCCACTGACCAATCAATGGATACTATGACTCTGAAAGGGTGTACTTGGAGAACTAATGCATATTCTACTGAAACCCATTCCTGAGACCTCCCCTAAAATTCCCACCTGCAAGAAAGGAATAAACGCCTCAAGATAAAGGATCCAGGGCATGCACTCTCCCTCTGGGGAGCAGCCAGTGCCACTCCCTTGCCCTTCTTCCCACACCACTTCTTTCCCCGCAGGGACATGTCTCCTAAACTCTAAGGCAGTGGGGCTGCTGGCAGCTTGGCCCAGGCTAATCCCCTGAATCTGTCCCCAAAGCCTCTCTTCTCTGACTTCCCAGTGAGCTAAGGCAGCCCCACTTAGGCTCTCCTGCTGCTTCTTCTGTGCTAAGCCCCTTCTTGTGTTACTCTCCCCAGCTTTAATAAATGTACCATCATAGTCACCTGGACTTGTGTTATAAAATCTTTCCAACATGAAGTCAAGAACCCACGCACTACAGCTGGCCCTAGGCAGACCCACTCAGGGCCAGGCCCCTGGCTGTTAACAGAGTTATGTAATAAACAGTCAAATGTTTGAATCTATAGTTTTGGGAGGAGACAGAGGCCAAAGACGTAAATGGGAGAGTCACCTGGATAGAGCCAGTGCATGAAGCCATGTGATCAGATCAGTTACCAAGGGAGTGAGTTTAACTAGAGAAGCGTCTGTGGTCAGGACTGTGTTATGAAGAATTATGGCTCTTAGAGTTGAGAGGATAAATCATAAATCAACTTCAATTTAGAGGCATGTGAATGTTAGGTCTTTAAGAATAAGCCTATGGAATACAAACGTTTAGCAGCATCAGGTCAGCTGCTGTTTTGATGAAGCATATTTTTCTCAGACTCAGCCACTGGAAGGAAGGAGAGGACAGGGAGAAGTGGGTGAAGCTGTTGATCAGCAGGCTCACTGTTTGTTAAGTGGCATTCCTATCTGCATAAACACTGATCTATTCCATTCACCTACTTCAAAACGTACACAAGGATAATTAAATCTCCACCCTAATCATAAAGCCAAAATGCAGTTGCTTAACATTTTACAGTGTTAAAATGCATGTTTCTTTTTGACAATAGTTGCCATTAATTGCACAAAGCAAGTCTCAATAAGTGTTGAATGAATACTTCCATTATCCAGAGTACTTGGTGACCGCTGTGAATTTCACCGTTAGATCCATGAAAGTTAAGGAACCATGTTTACTACCTGGTTGGGAGAATGAAGAAATTCTATTAAATGCATCAAAAATAATCTTCCTGTGTGTATGTGTGTGTTTGTGGTGGGTGAAGACAAGACACATGTTCTTACCTGGGGAAGTGGTCTGCCTTTTGGGACTATCACCGCAAAATCATAAGTAAGATGGTAAACCCTGGAAAAGCTAAAGGTAGAAATCATGCTTTCCTGTCTTGACAGTTCATTATCTTTAAAGGGGCACCTGGGTTCCAGGCTGCAACCTCTGTCTGTTACAAAGCAAGGAACTTAGTCAAGGCGGCTGGAAATGTCAGGCTTTTTTTTTTTTTCCTTAGAACACTGTGTAAACATCTCAGTGTCTGCAAGCAGTCTCTTTGTTTTCTTCCTTGTACTGTCTTTCTGTTCTCCAGTAGTGCTTGTTTGATCCACTCAGTGGTGAAGAAAATGTGTGTGCCCTACGGCAAGGGAAGAAATGCAGGGAGATAGTGGGTGGGGGGTAGAAGAGAAGGGAGCAAAATCCTTCAGACAAGTGTGGTAGGAACAGTAATCATTAACTTAAACCAACAAATAAACAAACAAGATATAAATGAAATTTAGATGAGGGGGGTAAGCCACTCTCCACACTCAGGGCTGTCCTGCAGAGTTTTACAGAAGGAATAGCACAAGATCGTATGTGATGAATTGTTAAGTATAAGGAACAAAATCCACGTAAGTCCTGAGGAGAAAGAAAAGGATTTACACTGGGGAGGTTTAAGAGGGGTTTCGGAATAGATGAATGTAAGGGGCCGGCAACCACACCCCTAGTAGAGATTTCACTTCTGTCACCTGGACACACCACCAAACTGCCTGTAGCCTGGGGTTGTGTGGCTAATCATTTTGTGCAATTGGCTGAGTCACAAATATCATAGGACTAAATCTAATTAACTAGAAAGCTCTGTGAGCCTCACATTCTGTCCCTGGTCTCCTGCTGGCACAGGGTTTCCAGCCCCTGGCAGGCCAGAGGTTTCCCTATGCTCCTCTTTCTCCACTCAACATATTAAAGAATGTCCATCAGGGTGGACAGAGAAACCTAAAATGTCAAGATTAATTTTAAACTTTCAGGAGAAAACTCTGTTTGACAGCTGACTCCAAATAAAAAATTACATAGCACAGTAGCACACAATTAGGGAAATTACCTAGAAAAGAGGAAGGGAAACAGGCAGAAGAGACAAAAAACCAGCCCTGAGAAGATGTGGACTGAGTGAGAATGGTGGTGGAGACAAAACCAGGCTTGCAAAATGTAAAAGTCCACTGCCTGTACACCACCAACTCCTTCCCTTCCTCGCTAATGGATTTGCATTCTTTTTCCTGCCAGGCCCCAAACTGCTTCTTAGTTGAGCTTCTGCCACTCAACAGCTGCTGCATTTGACCCTGGAGGCAGGTGCACCATTGTTGGGCAAAGTGACTCTTACTAGAGATTGAACGATTAAGTACTCAGGCGCCCTGCCCAAGGAGGAAGACAGCATCACCACACAGCATTCGTGGGGCAGGAGAAAAATTTTTTTCTTCTGCAAAGGTAAAGAAAAAAGAAAATCTGAAGCCGAGGCCACATTTAAAGGAAGGCAGGCAACAGTGCCTTTAACTAGCTAATTTCTTTCAAAATGAAGATTTTACATATAAAATTAAACAGAGAATTATTTTAAATACATCCTAAGAAAATTTAGAAACTTGGCTGGCATCTAATTCCAAGTACTTATTTGGTGCCACTAAACTAGAAAATAATTTATTGGAACTGATTAGTTATTATTTCATGTCAAGCACTAAAAATCCATGTACCAATGTCAATTCCCAAAGGGTGTCTTTTCCTTTGAAACTAAACAGAGGAACTTTAAAAAGAAAAGGATTTGGCTGTAATTTTTCTATTTTTAGATTCCCATTAATGTATAACAGAGGAAACAATACAGAAGAAAAGTATATTACAGTTCTTATTGTACATTTTAAATTGTTTCAAATGGATATCCCAGCTTGGCTGAATATCATTAAGTTTGTGAACCTATGATTTTGAACTAAATAATGCCTGTTTGCCTTGAAATATAGTAACTGCAGAGCAGTTATTGAGTACACATGCTCAAGTGTGCAAACACGAACAATATTAAACAGTGTGCATCACTCGTCCCAGAGTCCCCATGAACAGGAATTCCGTGGAAGCTGTGTCCTCTTCTTTCTCTGTCTAGCTCCTACTCATAAACTTTTACATGTAGCAGCTGTCAGCTACTTTCTGTTCTTCCAAAGATGAAATATAAAAACCAATTATCTTGTATGTAAGAAACCATTCATTAGTATTATCACACAGGAGCATGTCTTGTACTGCTTTTGGTAAATCTGATACATACTGACACTTCTACAACATCCCTATTATTTTTGTCTTCTTAAAAATTGTTTTTATATGTCAGTACTGAAAAAAAGGAATATATTGCACTAGCTGAAAACTATGTATTGGATGGTTTATTATAAGTACATTTGCAATACAAGTTTGAATTAAATATGGGCAAGTACAAGTTGCATGAACTTTACGAAGCAAAAAGAATTTCTGAGTTAACAGTAAAAGTAAAAATTTAAAATAATTCATAACACAAATCATTGTCTTCCTATGTGAACTAAGAGAAGTGACTGTTTGGGCTCATTCATGTCTGAACCTCCTTAGGTCAGTTAGGAGACTAGACCCAATCAGGCCTCCTTAGCCAGGGTTCCAAGGATAAAAGTCACAAGAAGTACATGAAACTTTGACATTGTACATGATATGTTTGCATGTGTGTTGTATATCTGTATGTCTGTGTGTCTGTGTGGTGAAGAGAGTCCTTAGCTCTTATTAGATCTTTAACTGGATCTGTGTTCCCGATATAAGAGGTCAACTGTTGGGCTGGACAGTCTCTAAGATTCTTTGAAATCTCCCAAGTTATCAGATGTCTAAGAGTCAAACTGATCATCAGGTAAATGTCATCCTTCAAGTTCATCATTCATACGCCCCTTTCTGAGTAGCTGTCATCTGGTAATTTCCCACTTGGGATGATCCATCCACGGTGATGACAGGCAGCATGAAGAATTCAGGAAAGTCCAGCACATTGATTGTCTGCCCCCCACCTCCACCATGTACATATGTATTTCAGTCTTTTTGCCTTGTTTCACAGGGAGTAAAAAAAATAGTGAGGAAGGAAGAAAAATACCCAGAGGCAAGAGTTAAGAAGGATAGGTAAAGGGGAACAGAATTAGTCATCCCAAAGTATCCCTTGTTAGCATAAGAATTGGTTTAGACTAAACTTATTTTTTAGGTTTTTTAGTTGAGGTATAATATACAAGACAGTATACAGAATTAATATTTATGTGAGGCTGATTACTTTTAAGAAACAGCATACAGAAGTGAAGCTCTGATGACTGAGTAGACTGTACCCTTTTGTAAGAGACATTCCCAGGGGAACTCCCATTTGGAAGAAGGCCTTCCTCTCTGCACCAGGAAGAGGAGGATGACCAAATCTCTAGAAACTCTCACCAATAGAGAAAGTGAAGACTTAAATCTGCATGGCAACCGCACCCTTATTCATTGTGCCTTGCCTGGTGACCTCCCATAACTGACTTTCCCCAACCCAAACACCTTTTGTCCCAGTTAGAGAAGCTACTTAATATTTAAGGTGGTGGCTTGGGCCATTTCAAGAGAGAGACTCAGTTTTCTTGGTTATACCCCATGTATATAGGAGATACACATGTTATTCAAATTCTGTTGTTTTTTCTCCTGTTAATGTCTTTTACTACAAGTTGGAGCTCTTGGACAAGAACCTAAAAGGGTAGAGGGACAATTGTTTCCCTCCCCTACATAGCAGAGGAAAGAAAAGAAAGAATGAAACGTGTCTATAGGTCCATCTTCCCCTTTTATCCTCTAGGCAGACACCAGGTTTGTCTTGAGCCACCACAATCCCTACTGGATACCTGTGCACCAGGTATCGTTGCTCAGTCATGCCCCCACTCCTTGTTCCGGGCAAGAACAGCTAGAGGAGATAAAATCTTGTAAAAACCATTCTCCAATACAGCAGGAGGCTATGGTCTACTGTGTGGGTATCAAAATCATTTCAGAAGTTTAATTCCTAAGACAGTTTTTCCCCATTGACAATACCTTTCAAATTAGAAGTCAAAAAAATGGAAACATATATTTTAATATATAAGTATCTGCTTCTCTTACTTTTGAAACATTGTAAATGAGTAAAGTGATGTTACCTCCCACATAAAGGGAATCCCTTGTCCCTTGGTCTTAGAAGCATTTACAGGGGCAATGACCATTCAATGTTGATTGCTAGACCCATTTAGAGCACTCAGCACACACCAACATACACATAAACAAAGTGGGTCACCTGCCATTCTAAATGCCTAGCTTAGCACATCAGCTTGCTCTTGGCTGGAATTCATTCATTTTTCAAACCAAGGGAATAAGCGGTCCTATGTCTTAGGGCCAACACCCTAGGAGAGAAGTTGGCAAACAACATCCCATGGGCTGCATCCTGCCCGCCACTTGTTTTCATAGTGCCCACAAGCTAACAGTGGTTTTTACCTTTAAAAATAGTTGTGAAATAAGTACTTACATAATAACCCAATTTTCTCTTAGCCAGAAAACCTTAAATTATGTTTGGCTCTTGAGAGAAAAACAAGTTTGTCTATCCCTTGTCTAAGAGATACATATCACAGTGAGAAGTGGGCGGGGGGGGGGGCAAGAAAATGAGTTTAATCTTATCTCACACAGCCATATGGACGCAAACATTTTAAATGAAATATTAAAAGGTAAAATATCTATAATTATTCAGATTATATATCCATCATGACCAAGAAATATTTTTTTCTTTCCCCAAGAATTCAATAATGGTTAAATGTCAGAATATTCAGGAATGTAACTGCGATATTACAGGTAAAATTAAATGAGAAAATGTAGATGCATGCAGAAAAAGCACCCAATGATATAATGGAATACAAAACTGATGAATAAGGCCATCATGTGAACACTCAGACATAACTATCTGATTCAGGCAGATCTGATGATCACATGTTATTTGGTTTACTGGAGTTTTCACAAAACTCATCTTATTACTGTCAAAGCAAGCACAGAAACAAATTAATCTGGTGGGCTGATGGACTTTTTACCTATTTGCACAATCCTCTTTGCAAATGTCTATCTATCTCATCTTTGTTATCTTTCTATCAACCCATCTGGAGAAGTTTTAAAGAGTTAGAAACAAAAATGTAAATTTTATTTTTTCCTCTTAATGAAGAAATCAGTTTGGTATCGGAGAATCCATTAAATTAAATCTGACTTCCACACTTCATTTTTTTCTTCTTTTTTCAGATATATTAAGTATAATTAACAACTAAAATGATAAAGTATTTAAAGTGCATAGCAGGTCTTCAAATCACTTAATTTTGTTCAACATAGTGCACTGTAAAGTTGATGAGAAAAATATCAATTCCTGGCCAGGACAACATCTGTGTGGACTTTGCAATGTCTACCTGGTTTTCTCCAGGTGCTCAGGTTTCCTCCCTTGCCCAAGACATGCCTATGAGGTGAATCAGCATGTCTAACTGCCCCAGTGTGACTGAGCGTCTGTGTGCCCACCTGGTGCCCGAGCTGCCGGGACAGGCTCCAGCCGTCGGTGACCCTGATCTGGAATGAGCAGTTGAGAAAGCTGATCTTACATATTTTTATTCATCTTCCTTAAATGTATGTGCACATAGCTCACACTATTTCCATGTTTAATATTAAAAGTGTTTTGGGTTTTTATTTAGAAGTTTGGTGATTTTTTATAACCAAGAATATGCTATAGGAACTTATATTTTGTTTATATGAATTAGCCTAGAACAGCAATTTTCAACCAGTGTGCTGCAAGAATTTCTAAAGTATGCCCTACTCAACCATTTAGTTGGGGTGCTGACCTCTTTTCCCTTACATTGTCAATTTAAAAAAAAAAAATGACAACAGCCAACACAACAATAGCTGTCCGGTGCAAATGAATCAAAATTATACCCACGTTTTTTTCAGATCAGCAAAAAATATATTTTTGATGTGCTGCAGAATTTTAGTAATTAGTTTATATGTGCCATGAGATGAAAAAGGTGGAAAACTGCTAGCCTATGGTAAAATTGGTTTCATTATACACTGTTTTGCTTAAAGCCACAATTTCCAAGAACCTATTGACGACCTTAAGTAAAGACATACTGTATTTCACTGTGATTTAATATACATATTCATTATGAAAGGACTCCCACAACTAGTTGATTAACACATGTATCACTTCACATATTTATCCTTCTTTGAACATATTTAAGTTCTCTCTTAGCAAATTTCAATTACATAACACAATATTGACTTTAGGCATGTTTTACATTAACTCCTCAGACCTTTCTCATCTTACAGCTGAAAGTGTATAGCCTCTACCAACTTTTTCTTATTTTCCCCTGCCACACACACTTCTTTTGGGGAAGGTGGGTCTTAATTCCACATCTTATGCTCACCCATCAAGCACGCGTTCCACACCGAGAGTGCAGCAGCCTCTCTGCTGGACACAGAACAGTGTGGGGATGAGTGAGCAGGCCCTGGATGTGGGCTGCCTGCCTCTAATACTTGGTGCAGTGATTATTAAGCTGTGGCCTTGGAAAATCACTTGGCTCTGCTAAGCACCAGTTTTCTCATTTATAAATAAAACATAATGATATCAGCTTACTCATAATGCAGTGGAAAATACAAATAAATATATGCATGTGTGTACACACACATATACACACTTAAAACTTGACTGGCATAGGGTAATAACTCGTAAATAATGGCTCTTCCTACAACAGAGAAATCATTCAGTTGTTGGCAGACTGATTTTGTTTTAGATGACTCTCTAGGTAGGAGACCCATGAGGCCCAGCTGTATAGTAAGTAGTTCCTGTTTTTAGTTTGCCATGAACTCCACTCTACAATTAAGGTAAGTCCCAGCCTCTTCAGCTGGTTTGTGTGTGGCTTAAATCTCGGCAATAAAGCTCCAGTTGGAAAGCTGGGCTGTTGGCTGCTCAGACTTGCTTTTTCCCGGCTGGTGCCCAAGCAGGTCTCAGGCCAACCTGCATAAATCAAGTTGTCAGCTTATTCCCAGGGAACGTTTTCAGTATTTGTAAAGAGCTCCTCACAGATTATGCTCTTAGCTCTTTATAAAGAAACAATTCAAATCGTACCAATGTAACAAACTCTACATGGCTTTAGCTCAAATAACTAAAAGAATGGGAGATTAAGCTAGTTCTTTTATTTTCTAGGCTACATAATCAGGTAATGTATTATCTGTGAAATATAGGAGCATCCATCTGTCTTCAATTTAGAATTACATGATATCACTACAAAACATGACATCATTGTTCCACTGTTTTTGAAATCCGAGTAACAAACTGGTGAAAGATGTTCAGTGGAAATTTTAGAATTATTTTATGATGTGTAGATTTGAGTTCCTAGATGTACAGATGCATTTGGCAATGATTCTATCCCATTGAGCTGATGATGGCTCCTGGCTCTGCCATCTCTTAAATGAGCAATGGCTTTTAAGTTACATAGTGTTTTTCTCCCTTCTTATTATGCACTGGACTTGTCTTAGTACCTCAATGTAGATTTTCATAGAATATAAATTTGGGAAATCCTTAGTTATCATGAAGGTAACTTATTAACATCGTGAGTGCTTTGGTGGCATCCAGCATCATCATGACAATGAGAATCACATACTACCTTCCTTCTTTTGTATCCTGGTATTCATTATTTATTTAAGAAATACATTTTTCAAGAAATAAATAGGAAGGAAGGAAGGAAGGAAGGAAGGAAGGAAGGAAGGAAGGAAAGAAGGAAGGAAGGAAGGAAGGAAGGAAGGAAGGAAGGAAAGAAGGAAGGAAGGAAGGAAGGAAGGAAGGAAGGAAGGAAGGAAGGAGGGAGGGAGGGAGGGAGGGAGGGAGGAAGGAAGGGAAGAAGGAAGGGCAGAATTTGTTAGGCATTCAAGTCAGATATATACGAACAAAACAAATTAAAACAAAAACCTTGCCCTTACCTGTAACAAACTAGGCAAATAGCGAGAACTGTCCCTTAGAAGCCAGTGATGGGACTGCGTAGGGAAGGCAAAGGCAATCTATTGGTGATAAGTGACTAATCAAATTTAATTATGTGAGGATTTTACACTTAAAAATTCCAGTTAAATCAAGCTTATTGTTCTTCATTAGCCTGTGCAGGAATACCTCTCTTTGTGCTCAACTCAACTTTCTGGACCTAACTGTCTAGATGTGCAGCTCATATGACAGAAACATGGTTGCATGACTATGAATTCATTAGTCACTGTCAGGGTATACATTTAGATGACATTTTAGATGACATTTTCCTTACTCATACCCTTATTAACCCTTGAGAGTAGTCTGAATTGAGTTCAAGTACTTCCTAATTTTTAGTTACAAGGAGAATTTATGAAATTTAGGTAGCAAATTTAGAAACTACAGCAAGGAAAAAGGTTTCATTACCATTCTGAAACGGCATTTGGTTCATGGTGGAGGTAGGGGTGTTGAAAACCACGAAGTCTGTGACACCACATGAGAAACTCAAGGGTAAATATAAAGAAAAGAACAGCAGAAAATTACATTTCTGTTTGTTTTCAAAATATTTTTAAAAAACCCAAAAGTTCCTATATTCCACATCCCTTCTACCTCACTGTTTTATCCTAATGGGCCTCAGTTTTCATCTTAAAAATGTGCTAGAACTTACTTGAGTTTCCCCTTAAAATCCAGCCCTCTTTGATTCTTTGTTTCTGTCTACCCTTGTAGCCTCTTGAGAAATGCTAATACCAATATTACATTTTAAGTAAATCATTATATGGCAGCATAGCTAAAAGAAAACAATTAAATAGCAAATAAAACATCTAAATAAACTTATGTTCTGCATCCTCTACAACTATAATTCATAAAAAGTAGAATCTTTAAAACAGAATTTTTACAAATCCAGGACTTTTAGTGACTTCTATCAGAACTGTGTTTTGAACTGTCATCCATGCATTATGGACCTTCCCGAATGGTAGATCCCAGCACTTTCCATCTGTCAGCAGCTGCTGCCAGTGCTGTCTGTCCCCTGAACACTGACCACTTCCCAGGCAGTGCTTCAACTAAGTGAGCTCAGCAGTATTAAATATATAGTCCAATTGCAAATGGATGGCTTTAAAATATTCATTAATGATAGCCATTACCTCTAATGTTATTGATGCAAGCTAAATTACAGGAATAATTCATCTTTTAAAGTTAGGCATGTCCAAGGTAAGAGGAAATTTTCCCCATGCCACTGAAGCTTAGGAAATAACTCCCTTTGCTAGAAAGTAGAGTGAAAGTAAAAAAGAATAAGGCCTAAAATACCTGATACTGGGCCAGGGCTTTACACAAATTAAATATGGTTCTGTTGAGTGCATTAAAAAATAATCTAATGACCCTGTTTTGTGGATATCCGATGATTTAATATAGTTTTTAGTTCAGTTTTACTGCCCTTTTGCTCCTATAGCCATGCTTTCTTCTCAGAGCCATTTCTGAAAGCTCTTGTAAGAACAGTGCTTTCAACCAATACATATTTCTCCTGAATGACACAATGATAAGAAGGGTTTCACAGTTAACTCTTGCTTCATTAAAAAAAAATAAAAGCACACTCTACAACTCAAAGACTTAAACCACCAGCCATTTATTATTACCATGACTTGGTGGGTCCTCTGAAGTTAGCCCTGCAGGCACATTTAAACACAGTGTCAGCTGAATTAGAAGGCCATCCTCACTCACAGTTAGCAACTGAGGCTGGCAGTTGGCTGGGGGCTGGTTCCACTGGGATGGTTATACTTCCTTTTCTATTTAGTCTTTAACCTGGGGGTCATCATGCCTTGGTTCTCCCAGGCCCGCATTACAAAAGGGAACAATTAAAAGATAATAAAGCCTCTTGAGACTTGGGTGTGAAACCCACTCATTGTCACTTCTGCCACAATCTGCTAGTCAAAGCAAGTCATCAGGTAGGCCCAGAACCAAGGGGTGGGGAAATAGATCTCAACTGATCTTGACCAGAGGAGCAGTGAGGCCAGGCTGCAAAGGAGCCAAGGGAGGGCTGGCAGCAGTCATCTTAGCAAACAATGCGCCCTAAAGGGTGGGAGCCTGACCCAACATGCTCCTTCGTACAGCAGCTCAGATTCCATCCTAACTCATAGTAAGTTACAAATTAACACTGGCTCTCTCTGGTGGAAATTCAGGTTGTGTTGGTAACCAGCTAGTGCTCTATGTATAAACAGAAGGACAAAAGATAGTTATTAACATGAAAACAGCTGGGCACATATCAGAAAGCAACAGAGCTGAGCCACATAGAAACTCACAGCATTTCAGTCCTTGTTTCCAACTTTTCCTGCGGCTTCTCAGTGTGTGCCCTAAGATACTCCTTATCCATAAGATAGCTTCCTGTCTTACTTAAGCTAATTTGGGTTGCATTTCTGTGACTTGTACCTAAAAAAAAATTCTTAACTCACGAAGATTTACATATATATGTATATCATTATATTCATATTATATTCATGTGGCTTTCAGTTTACGGTTTTGTGTATTACATTCCAGTGTTGTTTTTCCAATTTTTCATGTTTTTTATGATGCCATTTAAAATATTGTTCTAATTTATTTTCTGTAAATAAATAGACTTGGAAAGTTTATGGAAAGAAAATTATAACTAAGCAAGTTCTAAACCCACCTAATCCCAGAGTGAGATAAAGTCCCTAAAATAGTCCTTTGTTTGATGGACTATCTAAAAATTCCACATTTAGGCTTTTGAACATTTTTAAAAATTTTTAATATCACTAATGGCTTAATATGAGACAAGCACAGTATTATTCATTGGGCACATAAAAATGAGCAAACATTCCCTGTACTTATGATGCTTATACTCAAGGCAGGGAGATAGTGAGTTATAAGCATCAAGAAATTAGTTGCCAAAACAGATATATGAAAGGTTGGTGGTTGGCCCTTAATATGCATTCCCTACTTTCTCCTTCCTTTGGAAGTATTACCTGGACCTATGGACTACCAGCGAGAGACTTCACTTTCCAGCTTTGTCTGCTATTAGTGTAACCCTGTGATTAGGTTCTGAACAATAGGATGTGAGTGGCAGTGATGTATGTCCTTGAGACTATTAGTTTTGTGTTTTCCTGGCCACTGTACCTCTTATCATGGGCTGAAAGGTGGTAAAAATGGAGCAGCCACCTTGGACCAATAAGTATAAGCCACATGCACAGGATGGCAGAACTGCCCACCAGACCTCCACTACTCATTCAGCTCTGGATTGTTATTACCTAAGAGAAAAATAAGCTACTTTGTCTTGCTCAGGGCACTGTATTTTTGCATCCTCTTGTTATACAACCTAGCACATATATTAACTCTTTTGACACAAATGAAAAACTGACTGTGGGAACAGACATTTAAGAAATTCAATCTTCAGGGAAGGGGGTTTAAGGAGTGAGGGGACCTCATGAATGTAGTTTCATTAATATTAAACTGATTAAGATCCCTATCCTTTCCCTTTGTATTTAGGGTTTAGCTCAGCATCTAAAATCTTGTAGGTGATTAATACAGATTAAGGAAAGGAGAGAAGGAAGGGAGAGAGAGAGGGGGGGAGAGGGGGGGAGAGAGAGAGAGAAGGAGAGAAAGAGAGAGGAGGATGGACAGAAGGAATAAAGGACAGACAAATGAATTCCAGGATTTCACACTGTAGCAGGTCTTCTCTTCCAGCAAACCGACCTCCGCCACCAAAAACAGTTAACTCATGGGAAAACTCATTATGCCACAAAACATATGAAATTGTTACATCATGTAATAGAATTTTTACAAAGGTATGATCATATTCATTTTTTATATATAATCAGTATATGTAAAAAAGGGCTCAAAGAGAATTCTCAGTTTAAAAATGCATTGTGTATCAACAGGTAAGATAATGACTCCAGAACACATGCCACTCTTGTGTTCTAGGGTCCTACTATCTTAAAAACTTCTGACTTTTCAGGGTACTGTTTCAATTTCAGTGCCATCTACAAGGAATAAGTTTGCATAAAAGTATAAGTTTTAAAAATAAGTACAATCATGCACTCCTTGATATTTACCCCAAGGAGCTGAAAAGTTATGTTCACATACAGGAATGTTTATAGCAGCTTTATTCATAACTGGCAAAAGTTAGAAGCAACCAAGACATCCTTCAGTGGATGAATAGATAAAAACCTGGGGTCCATCCAGACAAGAGGCCAGTGTTCAGCATTGTAAGAAAGGAAAAATCAAGACATGAAACAACATGAAAGAACCTTAAATGCACATTACAAAGTGAAAGAAGCCAATCTGAAAGGGTTACATTCTCTATGATTCCAACTATACGACATTCTGGAAAGGGAAAAATTATAAAAAGATCAATGGTTTGAGGGATGGGGAGAAGGAGAGATGAACAGGCAGATTGCAAAGGACTTTTAGGGCAGTGAAATGTTCTGTGTGATATTATAATTATGGATATATATCATTATATTTTTGTCCAAGATCAGAGAATGTACAACACCAAGAGTGAAACCTATAGACTTTAGCTGATTAGAATGTGTCAATGTAGATTCATCCTTAGTAAAAAAAAAAAAAAATACACACACACACCCATATACATATCATATATATATATTTGGTATATATGGTGTGTATATATATATTTGTACGGTGTGTGTGTGTATATATATATATGTATCCCATTCTGACGAGCAATGCTAATAATGGGGAAGGACATGCATGTGTGGGGGCAGAAAGTGTATGAAAATCTCTGTGCCTTTCCCTCAATTTTGTGGTGCCTGAAACTGCTCTAACAATGTCATAAAACTATAAGTACAATACCCAAATGTTCCTGCCATAAGTTACCACATAACAGACAGTTTGATTTGAAAAGAAAAAAAACAAAATATAAACAGTCTTGACTTTCAAGGACAAGTAGGTTGTGATTAATCATTTCACGTGGTTGGAAGCCATTCAGCTCAGTCTGGATTCTAACTCCTGCTTTGCCATTAACATGTCACTTGGCAATTCTCTTACATGCTCTGCAATGGTTTCTTCATCTAGAAACCTAATAATTGTATACTAGTTAGAGATATATTCCATTTTCTTTTGAGTTAGAACTGAGTTTAAAATCAAAAGCTGATAATGACTAGCCATCAGAACTCAGGCTGATCACATAAGCTTTCTGAAGTTCACCACTCTCAACTATAAAATGAGGAAAACAGAAAACTGCTTAACTACCTGAGTGTAAAAAAGAGCAAAAAATCTCTCGATAATCAGGCATGGAAAGAATAATGTTTAATGCTTCTTATTTTCTTTGTTGACTTAAAACTCAATTGCTCATATTTTGAAATGCTAAATATTTTTTTTGCCTTAGTAATATGAGGCAATTTTATAGCCATTGAATAAGCCTCACTGGGACCAGACAGGTGCTGATGACATGCCCATCCAACTTAGTGCCTTGCTGTTTAGCAAGCTTACAGAGATGATTACTTTCATTGTATGTCTCCTAAGTACTTGACTGCTTGCATTTTTCTTTAAAAATGACCCACTTCAGTGCTTTTGGTATCTTTCTCTTCCCATTTTTTTCCCTGTAGTTTAAAGGCCATTAACCAAATAACATATATATGGCTCAGTGTTAGGCACTGAAAGGAGAAAGCCATCTCCTCCAAAAGTACTAGACCTTACACCAGGTTTCTCAGCCTCAGCACTACTGGCATTTTGGCTAGATTGTTCTTTTCTATAAGGAGCAGTCCTACACATTGGAGGATGTTCAGCAGCATCCCTGATGCACTGCTGGGCACATGAAGAATACAGACCCTAAATTGTGACAACCAAAAATGCCTCCACCTATAGTCCCCACCCCCCGGAGGGAAAGCTGTCCATCGTTCTACATCTAGGTTGTCCAACAGGGTGACTATTTAAAAGTAAGTGAAATAAAATAAAATAAAAATTTTACAAGTCCCTCAGTCACGCTAGTCACATTTTAAGTGCTCAGTGGCCTTGTGGCTAAGTGGCTATCATATCAGACATCACACATATAGAACATTTCCATCACTGCAGTAAGTTCTAGTAGACAGAACTGCTTAAAATCAAAGCATATGACAAAATATAACAAAAGTAATAATAAAAAAGGAAAGAATAGTAATGGTGCCATGCCAGAATATTCTCCCTTATAAAATTCTTAATTATCCAGAAGATCTGTTCAAAAAGGTCCTTGTGTAAAGTCTTGCTCAACTCATCCATTATAACAAGAGCTTCCAAGGGGCTTATTCCTCATAGTTAAAAATGTAACTAATGATTAAGGGCAACTACAAAACAAATACTTATTGGATAGGCACAATGATTGAGCTCTGGTATTGGTTAGTCTCTACTAATAGCTAAATTAGGAAGGATTTTAAAAAGAATCTTAACCAGGTATATAATCCAGAAGTTTCTAGAGACTCGATCTAGCTTGAGACCCTACTATTGAAACAATCGCAAGATAAAAACAAATCAACTGAGTTGCAGAGGATTCCACTTCAGCAAAACCAGAAGGGGCCTGCGGAGCCATCGGGCTTTGAGTACTAATTTAGGCCTTTGAGCTTCTTGGCCAGCTGGCCCCTGGGAATTTATTGATTAAAGAACTCTCCTTGTTTCAAGATTCAGTGTGTCCTCAACATGCTGAGACATCAACACGAGGCCACATTTAACAATCTAGAAGACCAGGACCAACCAAAATCAAAATTTGTTATTTTTAATTTAAAGAAATTTTAAGAATAGTCACATGACCTACCACCAGCTTCGCAAAAACCTGAGCTGGGCTCTTACTGGTTACGTGACTCTGTGTGTGTGTGTGTGTGTGTGTGTGTATGTGTGTGTACAGGTTGGAGGGAGCACTTTTGTGGGTATAAAGTGCCATATTTAACAAGTTTCTTGAAAACACCACTAACATTCTCTCTTAAGCCTTAATCTCTCAAGTCAAGAAGCAACACTTCCTTTTACATTCGATAATTTTAGTAATGTGATGCTATTCATGTTTTCCAGAAGTAGTTCTGAACTTCTACTAGGTCCTGCTTTACGACAAGAAGGTTACATAAGCTTTCATTAATGAATTCATTATAAAAAATATGTTCCTGTTCAATGCAACATGTATACTGGGCATTGTGTACACTGAAAATGTACACAAATAAGAACATTCTCAGATGGCAGAAAGGTAAAAATAAAAAAGTATGCAAGTAACATTAACATCAAAGAGAATGGAATATACTCTGATAGAGTTACAAATTTTTAAGGCTGTACAAAAAGAGAAAGATCACATCTCTGTGGAAATTCAGAAGCATTTCTAGTCCTTTAAACTACATGTTGAGGATTAGATAGGATTTTGCCATATTCCTATGGGGAGAGATGCTATTCCCAGCTAAAGCCAATCTTTAATGTAGAAGGGATGGGTGTACATTCTGGGGAGCACAGTACGCACTGGGATGCAGACAGAGGTCTCAACAGTCAGTCTGGGAGTTAAATAATAGCTTTAAGCATCTTTCCCCACCCCCCTTCCTGTTCCTCTCCTTTTTTGCCACATTCCCTCCCTCCCTCTCTTAAATAAAGAACCTTACCCAATGTGCATATGGAATTCGTATTTTAACAAGATCCCCAGGAAATTTTAAGGTATACTGCAACTTTAAAACCACCTACATAAAAGAATATTTGAATATATGAGGTCAGGGAATGCAGATAATTTGGATGGTTCAGAGAAAAAATATGAGTGACTTACATCTCTAATAATGTTTTAATAAATAGAAGAGATACTCTTTTCTTCTCTTGTAATTTTTAAAGAAAATGAGCATCATTCCAACCAATGGTCATCAAGTGTTTGTTAAAATAAACAGTGAACTAAGGACTTTAATTTCATCTTAACTACATTTAAGGGCAAATTTAAAATGTCTTATTTGTTGAAAGATAATGAAAGAAATAACTCTGATCCTTCATTTCCAATTCTTTTACCTACCCCCTACCATAACCTCCACTTATTCGTACTGTTTCTAATATATACACCTACACATCACAGATATCACAGGAGGCCTTCCAAGCAAAACTAGCACACGTCACCGTGGGTGTTGGTGCCCATCTCTTCCTAGCTTGGTGGATTGTACATGAACCTATTAAGCCCTCTGCTTTGACAGACTCTGTGGTCAGCTCATTCCCTTATGCCCTGGGATCACATCCTGGTTTTATTCTATCTCAGGAAAAAGGAAGTTTAAAAATGCACTGGGAAGATACTAGTCTTAAAGTTTTAGGAAGGAGTGGTCTCAGTCATCACTTCTTTCTATATTTTTTATGGACCACTCTGTAATCTCAAAACCTACTTATTCTGACCTTCAGAGAACCAATAAGGTTTCATCTGAAGGGTCCTGAAACTTATTAAAAATGCAAATTCTGTGGGAGGACTTGAATGGGAGTAAGGGGGCGAAAACTGTACTTGAACATTCATTTAAATAAAAAAAAATGCAAATTCTGTCTTTGTGTCTTAGAGATGAATTGTTTTTGTTTCTTAAAGATGCATTATTATCAACTTTCATTTTAATGTTTAGTTCATCAGATCTAAAGACTCAAAGAAACTACCCAAAACCTCAGTAATTTAACACAATAAAAGTGTATTTCTCTCTCTTGCCACAGTCCAATGATGGACAAGTGTGAGGTGGGGAAACCTGGTTATTTAAGAAGCCAGGCCTTTTGTCCTAAGGCCTCAGAGACTTGCACTGGATTCTCTTCCTCATTTAACAGGGAAGATAGAAGGTGGAGGATGGCATGGGTGTCGTAGGGCTGGGACTGTAAATGGTAAAGGCGGTAACTGTCAATATTCTATTGGCTACGGCCCAGTCACATGGCCTCAGTTGACTGCAGAGGAAGGTAGTAAATGTAGTTTACCTTTGTGCCAGGAGGAGGTCTGCCATCCTATGTCATCAGTATTGATAGCTGCTATTATGCATTATAAATTTAACTATAAATCACTGTTTCATTAGTGATTTAATTATCACTTTAGTCTGTTATAGGTCATTTAAATAATGTTAGAGATGTATAATTTTTCACCATTTTTGGCCTAAAAGTTTTAATAACTAGACTTTCGTGTGTGTGTGTGTGTGTGTGTGTGTGTGTGTATCACTTCAAATATGACTCTCCACATACTCATTGCTAATACAAACACAAAATATATTTTCAGTGGTTGAATGAAACTTCATTAGTGATGTACTGCCTGTAGTTTGTCTATTGAAATAACTGAAAACATGTAGCTAAGATAAGTAAAATCAAATTACTGAGTTATCTTTAAATCTAGAAGATAATATTTTTAATATGAAACTTTGCTTATGCAGTAAAAGGTAATTCATAAATTTTCCCAACCAATTTATTATAAATTGTTCAATTAATTCCTCTCTACCAGAGAGTAGGAATTGGGAGTCTAAGTTAAAATGTCCTTCATCCCCGCTATGCAGACCACCAGAACAGTCACCTGACTATGTAACTGCGTGTCCCCCAGGATGCCACTGTCCACTTTGCCTTGACACATCTCACTATTCTTATTGCTGAAGAGGGCA